>JACXGI010001192.1:78426-94368 GCA_016801175.1 Esox masquinongy | reverse complement strand
TCCACTCCAGGAGGGGAGCTGGGGAATATTAGCGGGCAGGGACTTGTATTAAACCGTGAGTTTGCTCTCCCTGTCTTTCCTAACTCACATTTTCTGTCTCTCTTTTTCTCTGTCTCTCGGTTTCTCCCTTTCTGCTTCTGCCATGTGGAGTAGATTAACTTCACCCCCTCCCTACCACAACTTTCTCCTATTGATTTTTACAAAGGCAGAGAAATATGTTTTAAGGTGAGGTTCACAAGCATTTCAAGTTCTGTCTTTGTCATTGTAGGGAAAAAAGCATTGAACATAACTTGCTTTCAGACAGGTTTGTCGAAAAGGGGCTAAATCACTTTGAGTCTTTCTTTCCCCACCCTCATATGGTTGTCCTTATTTTTTGTGCTCAGTTTTATAGCAATCACACACTGTGGGACCAAAACAATTGACCTAAAGTAGACGGCTCATCTGAAAAAAAAGTAAAGTCCTTATTTCTGTGTTAATTATCTCATTAAATGATGTCATCTAAGGTCTTTATAAATCTTTGGGGAGTACAATAGGTAATTGTATTGTTCTTTGGGTTTTAATTCTCTAATTTCCAGTCTTTCAGTAAATTGTCAGTTGCAATGAAATTGGGTATAATCTCACTATTTCCTTTTTTTCTGTATTTTATTTGATAATATTTTAATAACAAAACCACTATGAACTATAAACTTTCTCACAACATTTTTTTTAGCATAGGTGTATATACAGCTCCGGAAAAAATTAAGAGACTACTGCACCTTTTTCTTTCCTTTCCAGAAAAGTCGAAAAGGAAGGTTTTGAGTGAGGAACAGAAGGGTTAAAATTAAGAGACCCCTGCAAATTGAACGCTTCTGTTCCTCATTCAAAACTTTCCTTTTCAACTTTTTTGGAAAGGAAAGAAAAAGGTGCAGTGGTCTCTTAAATTTTCCAGAGCTGTACATCACAACACAGATCATTAGAAATTGTTTGTGATAATAACTTTATAACAGAGTTTTCATAGTGTCCATGTGTGCTGTCTGCATGTTTTAGTACATGGTGGTCAGACTACCCGTGCAACTACCAAACATAAGATATGTAGTTGTGTCGGAAGGATGGAATTTGGTTGGAACCACCTTTATCTATGTTTCTGGCTCGCTCTGCACAGCTTTTCAGCTGACCAGACACTAGTGATGATGAAGGCTAAATGAAGATTTATCAAGGGTTTATCTGAAGGGTTGAGTCCCAACCGCCTACGGGTCCTGGGGTACGGATGTACAGGTGTTTCTTAACAGTCACAAGAATGACAACCACAAATGGGAAGGGGATTTGTGGGTGGATGACAACCACAAATGGGAGGGGGTTTGTGGGAGGGGATCTGATGGAAAATGACAGGTTTATATGGAGTCAGCAGGGATACAGCTTACTTGGTGGGTCATCTGTCAGCCAGGTGGAAAAACACAACTTTTTTTTCTGAAAGTGCTGTTGATAGATCATATACTGTATATATCCCAAAATAGATCCAACAACAATGGTAAGTGTCCCCAAGTATAACTCACCATGGTAACTGACGAATTGAGTACAGCTCAGTATGTGGCCTGGCTGGGAGAGAGCAGTGTTTACGTGGCTAAAATAGAAGCATTAATGTATGTATTGTTTACAGGAAACCTAGTCAACGGCATCAGACGAAGTGGCCTAGAAAAACGACTGGGGTGGTCAAATCTATTTCTGTCATGGGTAAACGTATTCTGCAGGAGTTATGATCCTACTTAAGCATAGAAATTGAAATCAGTCAAACTAGATCCTCAAAGACGATGGATGGCATTGGATATATTACTTGAGGATAAACAGATCCAGTTAATAAATCCATCAGGAGCAACTAATGGCGATCTACGATTCTTTGAAAACCTTTATGACGATTACAGACAATTTCATGGCAATAGTGGATAACGACACCACAGTTTGGGTACACTAAACAATTGTTAAGGCAGTCATACTATCCATAATCATCCAGTAGTGCTAAGGGAGATCGCTTATATTCATTCATATGCTAGAATTGGTAGATATTTGGAGGCATAAAAACAGAACTTGTAAGATATGCCGGGAGGAAGCTTCATAAAGCTAGCAGGATGGACTATTTTCAGATATCGTTCTCTGTAGTGGCAAAAGAAAAAATTGAGAAAAACTATTGATTGAATATATCTAATGCGATGACACCATTAATTGATATTCATACATTCATACAGACAACTATGATAGACTTTCCAGGAGAAAAGGGTATTAGAAACTTATTCAGAGTGTATTGAAAGACCGTATTTACTTACTGTAACCAAACCAATGTATTTATGGCAGATTTTTTCATACCTATAGTATAGAATACTTTTGAGTGTGCCTTCAGAAGCAATTCAATTTTATTCCCCAAACAGAAACAGTCAAAAGTAAAATGTGTGTGATGTGAGACTTACTACAGAAAGATTGTGGTTAATTTACCAGAAAAACAGAGCTAATTGGATGGAGAACAACAAAATACTTAGTTCTTTCTTAACCTTCAACATAAGAAAGTAAATGTCAAGATTTTACCTCATTTACAGATAATTATTGTGAAGGCATACTAACACAGGAGTAAATGCAGTCTGGCATTTGCGCATTTGAAAAATTTGTAAACATATGATGAAACCTTGATGGTCTTCTTATAAAGGTGTATTCAAGTTGTTATGATTCCCTGAAAGACCCACTACTATGAAGTTTTAATCACTCATTCTAAAATGTCAAAAGGTATGTCACACATAAAGAGGGTCTGATCTCTCTCCTACTGAGGTAGGAGTATGGGCGGCAACATGTTTGGGTTAATATTTTGGGTTGGAACACCTACATGTTGCAACCCAAAATATTAGAACAATGTATTTCTCTCAGAATTTACAAAGACCATATCTGGCGTTATACATCACAGACAACATTAGAACACTATTATAGAATATTATGAGAATACAGGGAAACCAGGGATGTCTTTATAGCAGATTTTGAGAAAGCCTTTGAAAGGGTCCATCTTGATTAAATGTTGCTCTTTGAACTATCAAGCTGTGTAAAACAATCTAGCACTTTATCACGATAATTATTTATGAAGGCTAGTGATGAAATACAGAGGTAAAACTTACAATGAGGGGCTAGAAATGAATCATTTAAAAACAATAGTGTTAATAAATGCCATAAAATCATCGTTCCTTTAAATGTATAACTGTTTTCCTAAGAGAGGTGCATCCAATTTCTGAATAGACTGATAAACTTTGTCATTAATGAAATCAAGCCTTTTCAATGGTTTCAAAATGTATCTCTATTTAAAGTCTCCAGCGTTATAAATCAAGTAATACATATTTGTTTACATTTCCAAAAAATACACTATATAAAGTCAAAATGTTTGACAGCTATGCCAAAATGCAGGTCAGCTGGGAAAAGATATTTGATGTGCTGTACCAATACCATAGCATCAGTCAATTATATATGTATATAATATATATGATATATAAAACAACAAACAACACATTCATCCATGGATTTCCATTTAAGATATAGAGTACTTTTTACTAAAAGAATGCTCGGCATTTAAAGAATTGAACAGTGCTGGCATTGCAAACTCTGCCATGAACAAACCAAGTCTTTGGATCATCTCTTCTGGTACTTTCTATTGGTGGCTAATTTCAGGAGTCAAGCCCACTGATGGGAGCAATTTGATGTTGTAATTTGACCTTCAGACTGTACTGCTGGGTGATGCACCATTTCTGTACTGAGAAGACTGGGAACCAGAAGCCACGGGCTGTCTGTGAGCTCCATCCCTGGCAGAACAAGAACATCAACTCTTTAATGGACGGCATGGCGGAAGCGAATGACTTGCGATCAGCTAGTGCTGAACAACAGCACAGGAACTGTACACAAAACAACGTTGATGCCACCACCTAAAAGGACCCTTGATAATTGGGAGGGCAAAGTGTCAGCTGCTTCAAGATTAGGTGGACCCCTTTTTGTCCACGTTCATTGAACTGAATGCTTGGGAGATGAGTGTGTGTGATATTTGTTAGCGATACTCTCCACAGTGTGTTGAGGTATAGGGGATTTAGTGTTAAATAGTGCAGCAGAGGTCGCAGTTCCAAGCCAGGCACATTTAGCTAATTATGCAGCAAGAGAGTAGCTGGAGTGTTTGAAATATGTCGGGCGGTGTTGCCATTACAGACTTTGACGTTCGATTGGGTGTTAAATAACCAGGAAATGGGCAGTAGTTAGTCCCTGTAAAGTTGTACGTTTCCTTCTCTCCTCTGATGGTGACGGGAAGCGGCAGCGGAGGTGAATTTGCTGTAAGTGTGGAGCTGCCCTGGAATGGGCTGTCAGGGTTCATTAGCCCAACCAGTCTCCATCTGAGGAGGAACTTGGCTAGTGGTTTAAAACCAATTTCCATTACCTGGCTTCGTTTTTATCAACTTCTGTGCCATTACCACCCCTCTCCAATCCCTCTCACTCTGCCACCTCTAAGAGCTATGTAGGATGGAGGTGGCGTGGGTCTTAGTTATCATCTCCGTTCTCTTCCCCCAATGAAGCTCAGTGGCTGTAGAGGAAGCGCTTTCTTCTCTCCAGAGCCTGATATACTACCCTGACTAAAGGAAGACTCTGCAGGGGTCTTTGTGTCACAAACATTTTTGATAAGACCACACGCCTGATGGGAAAAAGGAAGACTTTGAAGAACGCTGAAAAGGATATCTGAATGTCGAGAATATGCCATTGAGTTCTCTTAAGCTTTTCAGCAGCTGACCTTCCATTTTCAAATGAAGCACTGTTATGAAAAGTCTGAGTCAAAAGGGCACGGTGTTTGGCAGTGTAACACTGAAATCCTTCTCCTCCTTGACCCTCACCCTCCATGTGTAGTTAAATCAGTAGGAGCGTCCGTGAAAAGGCTAGTTTTAGAAGCCGTCTCCATGAGCTTGAGTTGTAAGGGGCTGTAAGGATGTCTCCTCTGACTGGCACATATAGGACCACAGAGCGATGGAGGAGGAGGGTGAAGGGGCAGGTATCTGCCACAGAATTTAATTAGAGGGACCGGATGCTTTGTCCTGGATAAAGTTGCTCCAGGCGTTCTTTAATTGCCCCCTCCCCCCCTCATTCTCAAGCTCATTAGTATTCATGCTGAAGGAGTGTCACAATGTTAAGGGACCTCTGTACTGTACTTCCCCTCATCTTGTTAACTCTTAATCCTACTCTCACTCTTTATTTCTCTTTTCCTTCTCTCTCTCATACAGACATACTAACAAATACTTCCTAATGACTTCCTCTTGCCAAATCTTGAACAGATTTGTCAAGCAGACTTCAAAAGTTGGAGTTAGAAGTAATGTTGTCATAGCAGGGTTACAGGTTTGAAGAAGGTAAGTACTGTACAGTCTGTACTTGAAAGAGAGAGAGAAACTGTAGATAGGGGATATAGGGAGGAAGAGAAAGAGAGGAGAGGTGTAGAGAGAGGAGGTAGAATGGGTTAAGTGAAAGGAAGAGAGCACGAGAGAGGGAAAGAGGAGTTGAGGGACTCACTGGATATGAGATGGCAAGGTGCCCTGGAGGTTGGATATGAGATGGCAAGGTGCCCTGAAGGTTGCATGCTGTATTAGGAGCTCAGTCATATCAATATGTATTAAAAGAGTATCCTCCTCAGGGATTGAGCCTCTCAACCCGAAACTGGTTCAAAACAAAAATAGGGACTTTAGGGGATTCACCACCCTTTGGTTAGCACCAGATGTTGTTTCTTCTCTAGTCCAGGCTGGTTTTGCCTGATTACCTGTGTGTTCTTGGGATGAACTCCATATCTGTTCTGACGTGAAGCAGATTTGAGCGAGGGCCTTGGAGGGTATTGAGTGCATGCAACCATTGCTTACTGTGTTTCAGAAAAAGATTAGCTAGCATATTTAAACAGATCGTGGAGAGGAGATTTGACATGAGGACCATGTTCACAGAGAAGTATCCAATAAGACAGGCTTTGGTAAGGAAATACAACAAGCTAGATCAAACGAAAGCAAGGCCGTTGGATCATTGAAGTGTTGCCTGTTCATTAGTCGACAGGTTTAAATAAGAAAGTTAATATGAGAGATTTAGAAATCAATAATGAATTGATTAAACATTTAATGAAATCCAGGAGGAGGATTGGATTGTTTTAATACATTTGATTGTATGTAATTAGCAATTATCTTTTACATTGTTGTGAATTATACAATAGTGTTGCCAAATAAGTTAATAAAAGCAGTGCTTTTTAAAAAAAGTAAATAGCTTATTTTCTTTTCTTTCTCCAGCCTTGAAGCATATAGTTTAACTACAATTGTAGAAAGAAGGGTTAGAATAGAAGATTGTATCCTAAAAGTACGCTTTATAGTTTTCTTCCTCAAATAACCAAACTTGATTTAATATTCAACTTTGTAATGCACCATTTATGAATTATGGATATTAGAAATAATTTTTTGCTAAGAATATAATATAATAAACAATAAAATTATTTAAAAAAAAAACACCAGTGTAGTTTTGAGATTTTATTTGTCAACAAGCAAACAAAGTCTGGAAATACTGTACTGTATGTGCTGGTGGCTGTTGTCTATACAAACACCTACCGTTTGAGTGGGGAAAATTATTAACATTGTGTTTTTTGGCTATGAATTTCACATCTGGCACTGCATATGAATCCTTCCAGGCTTGCCAATTTCTTTTCCACTAACTATTTTTTTCATCTAAGACTGTATGTTTTATTAAACACATGATTATCTCTTACGAGTTGCTAGATTTAGTTTGCAACCACACACGTTTGTAAGAACATTGTCATTTGCCCCTCTAACTTCTGACCTCAAGATAAGGTAGCCATTTTGAGACCATTCAAAATCATTCAGCAGCATCATTCATATATTTGTTGAGTGTCGTTTGAAAAAAGCCACTCTATATGCTTGGGGAGGGACATACATCCTTTTTTGTTAGTATAAATGGTTATTTAATATCATTCAAAGAATGTAAAGGTACCCTTTTTTCTGAGAGTGAAGCAGAATTTTAAAAAAATTAAGTAGAGATTAGCTTGAGCAATAATACCGGCCATCTCTCATTAAAACCATAATCGTGCATAAAATGAGATTGAGGGGAAATTTATCTAAAAGGTCAGGTTAAGGGAATTTTCTAGGCTGACACAGGATTTAATAGACATGATTTTAATTTAACCGCTCCTCACAACACCAGGAGGATCAAAATCCCCCCAGGCAAATGATAGCCCTTAATGTACAGACCATTTTCCCCATCTCTATTCTTCTCCATTTCAGGGGGACAATACAGTTCTTGGCCATCTCAACTCTACTGAACTATGATCTTGTTTTTGCAGTGTACAGTGAAAGTGCAATTAAAGCCCGGTTCTTAAATATGGAAGTAATTTGAGCTGATGAAATGCATTAGCATCTGTTTGGCATGCTTTGTAACAGCCGTCACTAAAGAGCAGAGACAGGAGACGGTTGTGCCCAAGGCCCCCGATAAAAGACAAGGTCAGTTTCTCTCCCCACCCTCTCTCCCTGTCTATCCCTGGAAGTCTGTATATATAACCTAATGGCTGGGAATGGTTGGATCCTGCACAGGGGAAACTCTGTTGGTAGGATTACCACTGCGTTTGCCCACAGTTTCTCCATCTATTATCATTTTCTCTCAACAGGCTAGTTGAGGGCCAATGTTTTAAAGCTCAACTCAATTCCATTCCCTTCTCTCACGTTGGATATAAAGTATTTATTTAATTTAATCGCTCAGTATCACACTGATCTCAATAACTCCAGACCCAGTACCGGGATTAGGTGTATCAGTGGGTGAAATTAGGGGCCTACGTGCACATTTCTAGACAAAGAGCACTTTGCAATAAATCTTTTTTGTCCTGAATGCTCTGGACTACATGCATTTTTCAGTAGTTTTAGTGTGACTGAAATCATGAATTTATTCTGTCACACACAGTCTTAAGAATCATAAATAAAATGGGAACATGATTGTTTATTTATGCTCTACGTTGGCAGCTATGTGGCTGTCTTATTAAATAAAGGCTGATTGTGTCAAGGTCTGCAGAAAGTTGGAGGGTTGAAGAAATAATAGACAAAATGTGTGTGTTTGTATGTGCGCGTATGTGCATGGCTATGTTGTATGTTCATGGGTTATGTGTGTATTTCAGTGTGCCTGCTCTCATGGGATGTCTGGGCATACATAAACGTGAGGGTGAGTGGTGTTCGTTATTGAATTGTGCAGCAGTTTTATGTTGTGATCCGCTCTTCTCTCCCCCCCTGCATGGCTGTCTGAGGTGTGGACCCCGCACCTGCTGGTTTAAAGGTTCATTTCAGATCTCCTTGAGAGGCTGACGACTGCGGAGACCTGCCTTTGATTGATTGTTGAGACCATTGATCTAATTTTGAAGCCTTTGAATTTCTCCTTTGCATCCCTCGTTTTTTGTGAGGAGTTGAATGAACCTAATTTCTCTGTGCCTCACGCAGGGCCGGGCCGCCGAGGTGGAGAAAACACAGTCAATAAATAAATAAAGAAACCAGAGAAAAAGGCCCTTCACAGCAGCACAGGATTTTTATAGACTGGATCAATTAAATTTGTCTTATTTGGAACGGTGGGGCTCTGTAACTCGATAAGAGGTAATGCAGTTGAAAATGCCTCTCGCTGTGTGGCCATTAGGCTTGAGAATGTTACCATGGGAGTATTAACATGCAAGAATGACAGAGACACAAGCCCGGTCTTAACCAATTAAAATCAGGAGTGGCCCAGAAACTGAAGAAGCATGCAGGGGCACTCACAGCAAGAGGCCAGGTCCTCCCATCCTCCTTGGGGGTTCAGAGAGAGAGGGGGGGTGCCGTGGTGGAATGGTGGGACAGAGGAGTCAGAGCGCTGGGCCAAACCTGGCTGGAGAGAGCTGATGGGTTGCTGGACATCTTTGATGGACTAAAATGAAAAGGTTTCTTTTCCTAAACGCCTCTTAACATTGCTTTATTAAAAGTTGTCAACACAGTTCCCATTTCCAGAAGTTTATCATTGCACTGAGATTCAGTGATATATTTTCACACTAATAAAATCATAATTTTTCCCTCATACTGGACTGGAGGTCCTCTAACCTGTAACCCTTTCCCATTGAACTGTTTGAAATGTGCTCACTGATAATCCCAGTAGATGACTACGGTACTTCTGTGTGGGAGTAAAGGAGTGCCTCTGTCAGCCTATCAGTAAGCCCGGACGTGTCAGTGGCTGTCTGAGAATGAGCTGAGACTCTGAGTGCCTGAGGACATTGTAACAGGGTCCCTGGTGCCACCAGCCCCCCTGACACAATTACCCGCTCATGTCTAATTGGCATTTATAGCTTCCTCTGCTTGATCAACCATGTCCACATTGGCATGAAGTGGCAAGGCAGCGCTCGCCAAGCTGTGACTTAGCCGGTGCCACGCTTTGTTACTCAGCCCCCCGCGCTTCTGGCCGCTTACATAATCCGCTAATGTACATTTGCTCTAGCTAATTAACATCGTCAGCTCCTCGTTTAATCTGATCGGACACGAGATGCTTCCGTTCCCTGGTGCCTCTCCGTGTCTTTGGCTGGTGTGTGTGGCACGAGATGCATGCCTGTCGGCTGGGTGGCCGTGTGCCTGACTGGATGACTGTGTACCCTGCCGGATGGCTGCACCCACTTGCTGATCATCCGCTCACTTAGTTTAGTTTAGCCCGGGATCTGAGTTGGGTAGAGGAGCAGGGGGCGGGCGGGGAAACTAACTTTCCAGAGCTCAGTTAAATTAAAAAATTAAGTTCATGTGAACTGCGGCTCCACATGAAAGAGAGCTGTGGTTATTTGTGCGAGGACACTAATCCACCTGACAGTCCCGGCTCCAGAGATGAGCTGTGCGATATCTGAGGTGACTGTGCTACGGACAAACAATCATACTTTCAATTAGACTCCCTTTCCATATCTGCCTCCATGCTCTGGGAGGACGAGAGTCCAGGGCAACACTCTCTAACAGTCCATCCACACTGAACTGTCTCTGGATGCCTGCACACTCGTCATTAGCCGGCCCAGCTTTGTTAATAAATGACAAGTGTATGGGATATTGATTGCTTAACCTTCAAAAAGCGTCGCCATCCGCTGTGGAGCGCAGAATTATTAGCTAATGAAGGTGGGGATGATGCTGCTGGATGACTCCGGACTGGCAGTGAGAGGAAGAGGAGGGTGGGTGTTTTGATTCTCAGGCTAAACTCCCCTCCTTCCTCTGCTATGGTATCCCTCTCAGTCCTTTGCTGTTCTCTAGTGTCTCCTCCCGTATATCCCTCTCAGTCCTTTGCTGTTCTCTAGTGTCTCCTCCCGTATATCCCTCTCAGTCCTTTGCTGTTCTCTAGTGTCTCCTCCCGTATATCCCTCTCAGTCCTTTGCTGTTCTCTAGTGTCTCCTCCCGTACATCCCTCTCAGTCCTTTGCTGTTCTCTAGTGTCTCCTCCCGTACATCCCTCTCAGTCCTTTGCTGTTCTCTAGTGTCTCCTCCCGTACATCCCTCTCAGTCCTTTGCTGTTCTCTAGTGTCTCCTCCCGTATATCCCTCTCAGTCCTTTGCTGTTCTCTAGTGTCTCCTCCCGTATATCCCTCTCAGTCTTTTGCTGTTCTCTAGTGTCTCCTCTCGTACAGCCCGTCTTTCCTGGGTGTCCTGTCCTTGGGCAGGATGACGGGTTAAGCTCAGTCGCTGGGGCTGGGATGCTGTGTACCTACTAGCCACCAGCCTTACTCATCCCGTGTGAGGATATCAGATCCGACTGGTCGTTTGTGACGGTGGCGGGGTCAGTGAGCATCTCGCTCACACACCGCCCCCCCTCCACTAAACCCTCTCTGCCGCACTGCAGGGTAATCAGGACAGTGACACTTTATGAGAGGGGACGGCAATGGAATTTACACACATGCATGGCGGAAGAATGTATAATTTGCTTCCCTTAGTTTGAGCATATATACACAGGGAAAGAAAGTGAAAGGGAATTAAGTTTGAGTGCGTCCAATTTGGCTTAATTGCATGCATTCATTTGCATCTGATTACTCAGATACTGACGGCCACTTGAATTAGAGCTGAGTGTTTTCCCTTTGCTGAATTAAGCATTACCTAGAAATGTCAAGACTTTTAATTTGACAGCATTCAAACCCCCCCGCCCATACTACTCATTGGCCTCAGAATCACTGAATGTAAAAGTAGTCGCAATTTCTATCTTACTAAATCTTCCTTCCTCTATTCTAAACTGTATGTGGCCCTAAGCTGCTTTTGTCACTGCTCCTGCTATTGTTTATCAGGGACCCACCAGAGAAGTGTATCTGTCAGTCTATTGTTTATCAGGGACCCACCAGAGAAGTGTATCTGTCAGTCTAAGTGCGTGCGTGCTGCGTTAGGTCCTTCCAGGACGAGGCGGAAGCCCAGGTCGACTCGGTGTTAAAATGGCCGGTCTCTGTTGTGTCGGCTGTGGTGGTGATCCATGTGGAGCGTGTACACGACACTCCGTTTATTGCTCAGCAGCGACAGTTCAGGATTTGTGTTGGGACAGCAGCAGCAATCTGGGAAAAGAGCGAGACTGAAATTAGAGGCGAGAGTATTAAAATATTGATGGCCCCTCTCTGTGTCCATCGCAAGCCCATTCATTATTCATCCTACCTTGAAGGTAGACGGTGAGAAGCCCCCCTTTCCATACGGGCCCCCCTGTCTGCCCACTCTCACTTTCGCTCCTCTCTCTCTCACGACTTGGGATTCTGTGCCGCTCCACTGACATTTTGCCGTGCTCTAGCTTGGCTAATTCACACACAGGCTATTTCTATTTCTATTACATTTTTTTCTCCCCTGAATAACACCAGAGGTGTGGCTGACGTTGTGGCCAGTGTGTCTGTGTGTGAGGTGTTTGTATGGCATGTTGGTTTGTGTTAGCGTTAGCGATATCTGTTTGGACATGCGGACACCATATTTGAACCTATTAGGAAATAGGAAGCCTGCAGGTTTGTTCAAAGACATACAGTAAGAGGTGTCCCACCTTGCTGTGTGAGGTGAGAAAAACAAACCACAAGATATAAAGTGTCACAGTGTATTTGGTCATGACTAGACTAGCAGACAAAATGCCTTGCATTCTTTTTGTATTCAGAAGCAATAATATATTCCTAAATGCCTACAATTCCAACAACACAAAAGCCATATTTCGTACAGACATATTGCTGATGTGTCTGTGAAAGTGTTTTCCAGATCCTCCTCTGTCAGTTCAGTCATAAACAGGGATCCCCCGGAGGGAAGAGCTCATAGGTGTTGCGTGTCGGCCAATGGGACCTCAGCCTGTAGAAGGGGAGAGCTGCACTGTTGGGATCGGAGCAGGTGGGTTCTGGGCTTCAAAGGCCTGCACATAAGCTGCTGAAAAAACTAAAGAAGGGCTCCGGCTCTGCAATGTGCCGAACATCTTGGAGCTTCTGCTCACAAAGACGCAGGGCTCACCATGAGGTCCGAGCCAACCCAAGAACGCTTTGATGCCACCGATCCCCTCAACTTTTGTTAGTTTATTTGGCTGCATTCTGATATATAATGTGTATTCCAAATGTTAACCCTTCTTTAAAGAATTTAAAGAAAAGCCAGCAGAAATAACCTTGGAGTCGAGCGCTTGTGCTAAGGCATCAGTCGATTCAAAGGCTCAGCTGCAGTCTTCAATAACACAGATGGAAAAGCACCAGGTCAATCGCCAGATAAATCACGCTGGAAAAAAAAAATAAACCTGGCATAAGCAAAGGAGATTAGATCAATTTTATATTTTTATGTTCTGAGCAGAATAATAATATGTAGAGATAGAGATCAATTGGTGAACTTTCAGGTAGCTTGTTTAAAATGATTGAAATGCATCGAGGGACTGAGTAAAGATGAAAAAGTCCACTCTCTCCGTCTGAACTTAATATGAATCGGTGAGAGATGCTTTCTGAAGGAGTGTGTTGATGTTCATTTCTGAAATACATTTAGAAAAATTATAAATCAGCAGAAGTACACATGTGTATGTGGTATCAATGGTGCATCTTGAAACGTGTTGGTGAGAAAAAGAACATGAAAAGAGCCCAGAAATAATCCTCTGTACCCGCACAAAATAAAGGCATTTGGCACGTCGTGTTCCAAGGGTATTCTCCTGGTGTGTAAAGTGTTATTCTGGTAAACTAAAGTGAAGGGAAGCTATCACAGAGATGAAAGAACACACAGGGGTATCAAAGGGTTCGTTTCAGACCCAATCTAGATGAGCTGCTCTCTGGAATGTTCCATAATGCGACATGCTGAACAGCGGAGATGGAAGAGACGCTTTGTCGTCTTTGAATGCGCGGGTCAACAAGTTTCGGCAGAGCGCCACGCTATTTGACATGACCACGGGCTGATTGTGTGCAGATGGTGTCCAGCCATTACTGTCAAACAGGAGCAACTGCTGCCTAACATACAACAGCGCCATACATCCACTGATTAAGAGTTAAGAATTAAAGAACCACTTCTGCAGTAATTTTGCTTGAGAATGAGATCAACAGAGGTGCAGTGTATAAGTGTAAAGTGCCAGAGGCTCCGTGGGGTCTGAAATTTCCCCAGAGCACCTCTCCACTATTTGAGCCACTCCCGAGAGCTGAGACTTACAAGGAGCTCACTCCAGGCACACTCTCCCCGTCTCTCTGCAGCATTAAGATGGATGTTTGCTGCGTCTCTCCGGCTTATTTGAATCGAAGCTGCAGACGTTCAATTTTTATCGCCTATGAGGTAGAGATTCGGAGCAGACCTGAAAATATGAAAAGTACATTTGCGCTCCATTCCAGCACATTCCCATCTGCCTGGAATGCCAGCAATATTAGAAAGCACAGCAATTTTCGGCTGTATTTCTGACCAAGGGGTTTGAATTCGGACCATCTGCTACCCATTAAATTATTTGAAATCAGGGGTATTTTTCAGGTAGATGCAGAGATGAAAACTGTTAATATATCTTTCCAGGGCATTACGGTTGGGGAAGGAGCCCTGGTTATATGAATGAGGGTTCCGTCAAGGTGATGTCAGCTTGTCTGTGGAAATCGCTCTGCTCACATAATCATGAGGTGGAATTAAAGTTTAATCAGGGGGGAGGAAATAACTTGATTGGTACCTTTTTCAAATCGACTGTTCAACATATTTTTAAAGCGTCCTATCACACTCTAACGTGCGACCACAAGATTGAGTTTCCTGCATGAATTACTTGTGCTATCCTTGCTACATCCCCAGCACATGTTCAAATGTCCTTAAACTACACATGGTTTGGTTGTTCCATTTTCCCCCCACTATTCCATCTTGTTTGAAGAAGACTGGTGGATGTGATTTGAAATGGAGAATGTCAGAATGACACTTGGAAACATAAAAAAAGTAAAGTAATGAATGACCTTTGAGGTTCCATTTTATTGTGAATAGCAGTGTTTGTGTTTGGTGCTCGGTCTTTCTCTGCCTGCAGAGGGCGATGTTGCCCTGAACATGGTCTCATCTGCAGCCTAGGTTTTAAGACAGCTCTGCTCAGCCCTAATATTGGCTTCTCTCTGGCATCTCCCTAATAGTTTGATTATGCAGGTTTAATACATATTATTATGTGAATTTATGATTCATATGTATGAATGTTTAATGTTGTGTTTTGGTAGTGTTTCTGATCCTCTAGTTTAAACATATCGTTGAACAATTATTCCAGACTGAACAATGTCAAAACCATTCTTTACATGCTCTACAATTTGATGTCATGTTCTTGTTCAGATATTTAAGTCCCTTTTTGCAAAGCAATTATTATCGGAAATAGCACTACTAATGCGCTTTTTCGTGACAAATGTAAACCCTGGTATCTATTTTTCAAAGACTAAATCACACGAAAAATTAGAATATAGTAACAAATTGAAATTATGTGATTCACGGTTTAAAATGTGAATTCCATGACATTTTGTGGTTCCCTGGAACAAAAAAAAGGAGATGCGGGTGAAGTGAAGAGCTAGTCAGTGGCGTGGTATATGAAACCAGTCCATAAACATGAGAAATAGTTGAGAATGAAGAATGAGGTGCGGAGGCGGGAAATGAGATAGTGGTGGTGCGGATGGCCCGCCTCTTAGCGTCGGCCGTCAGAGAGAACCAAGTGGCCATTTTGTGGCGAGTGCGGTGGTGCGGTGGAGATGAGATGGTTAACACCCTTCTGCAGCACAGCTAACCGCCTCTCTCCCTCTCTAATTCTCCCTCACTCTTTCCCCCTCTCCCCGGTTCTCTCACTCAGTCCACTATGAAGACACTTCATCTTCCCTGACAGTCTGACCACTGCTGCCTGTTCTGATGTGTTCAGCATACCTTCATTGCATCATAAATAAACCAGAGAAATTACTTTTTTTTTTCTATTTCTCTCTCGCACTCCTGTCTTTCTATCTATCTTTCTTTCTCTCTCTCTCTCTCTCTCTCTCTCTCTCTTCCTCCTGCTGTCCAAGGCAGAACGAGCAGAGTGAGAGGAAGGGAAATGGCGTGCGGGTGGGTTTCCTGTGTGCTCCTCCTCTGAAAGTCTTTTTCACTTCCCTGGGTAGGACCAGTCCCCATTTGCATTTATCTCAAAGGAAATAAATGATTTCTGCTCTTTAATGGTATTCAGGTTCTTGTTATGACATTATCTGGTGTCATTTTAATTTAAATGTCATGGATGTGAGATTTTCCTAATTAATGTGCACCCGGAATAAAAATAAAAAAAACTACTGGGAAAAAAAGGAAACAAAGCAATGGTGTTTTTCTTTTTAAGGCGATGTGACATGCATTGTTATTAGAGCTGGAACTGAACACACACACACACACACACACACACACACACACACACACACACACACACACACACACACACACACACACACACACACACACACACACACACACACACACACACACACACACACACACACACACACA
>JACXGI010001192.1:38510-78326 GCA_016801175.1 Esox masquinongy | reverse complement strand
ACCCCTCCCCTCCGCCTCCCTTTCCCGGCCCCCAACCACCCCCACCCCTTCCTGTAATCTCCACTCCTCCACGGGTAGTCTCAAACCTTGTGTTCGTCCACCACCAACCAATTACCTGGCAACCCTGCCCTTATCCCCGGCGCAGGCGTGATGCTGCTGCATGATGGGGTTTTTGTATATTGAATTCCATCTCCCGGTGAGATAAAGGCTGTAGGAACAGGGCTCTGCCGCTGCGCCAGATAAGTGTTTCTCACAAACCGCTCCTCGCCGCTTCTTCTGACACTGATTGTGGAGAAGAGAGACATTGGGGGAAGAGGCAAGGGAATGAGGGTTGGTGCCGAGTGATGGGACCCAATTTCATTATGATTGGTTCCTTGTTTTTAATTTACCATGGAGCAGGGAACAGAGAGGCTCTGTTACATCTAGCCGCATGTTTATTGTGTGTTTGTGAGCGTGTAATTGTAGTGATATGTTAAAACAATAATCAAATATCAGATTTGTGTTCTCTCACTCATTTTAACTTTACCCAACAGTGGGGTTTAATATTTTTCAGAGGATTTACAAATGTTTCTCCCTGAGAAAATTGACAAATTTCCTGGCATCCCGGTATTGTTGATTAAACTGGAAGTTCTATTCCACCATCATATGGCGAAATATACTGTACACATGAACATTTTCACAATTTAATCAAATTTTATTAACATAGCATAATCATAATTAAAGTTAATCCAACAGCAGTGGAAAACCACTTTCCTGACCTGAAAGACGATTGCAAGAGCTTAGACACAGCAAGTTGTACTCCAATTTACAGCAATACTAGAAGGTATTATGTATTTGGCTTTGAAGTGGAAACTGAATGTACCACACCGAATGTTTTGTGAAAATGCCTTTCCCTTTCAAAGTAAGGTGCACATAGACACATTGGAGCAAACTGAAACAGTGTGTGCAACGTATGTTTTGGCACCTGCACTTCTCTACCATCAAATTACCGTAATTTATTGGATCATTTGTCAAGTTTAACTTTTTTTAAACTAATGAATATATACATAAAATATTTTTCAAATTGGTAAATTGCATGATATGTTTGTATTTTAGAACACTGCTCCCCTTTTGCCCTAAAAATACTGGTTTTGACCAGATGGTTTTGCATTTTATTGGTCTTAGAGACCAACCTGAGACCTTGCTACTTAAAAGTCTTTATATTTCTATGGTTAATTTGTGGCTGTGAATTATATTTATCAAACGGCAAGAGGCAGACAAATGTCAACATTCATTAGCTGAAACGCATCTCTAAACAGGTTAGTTCTAATTACAGAAATTACATAATTTCTGGTGTAGGACACAATTAAGTCAAAATAAGGCCACTGGTTAAATTTTGGCCCAGTGTTGGTCCTGGTAAAAAAGTATTACTATACAGGGATAATTATATTAGCTTTACCCTACCTTTGTACCGTACACCTACAATAGCTTGCAACTAACTATAGGGGGAATTTGTAAGTAACTTCGTGACTTTTAAGAGGCAAAATCTGTTTTTATCCGCTAAACAAACAAATATCTATCCATTCAGCACCATGGATAGCTCAGAAGTTAGTTTAACTGCCATCAAATCTGACAAGTATAAGCTCACCATCCACTTACATTTGTTAGCGTAACTTTATGAATATTTTCTCAAGCAGTTTGTAATTAGCAACAGTTTAAATTTTACAAAATTGCATTTACTGTAGTATTAAACAATTTCAGCTGCACTCTAAATTCATGGCGACCGCCTGTAGTTAAATAGGCTAGAAAGAATATAGGTGGACTAGAAAAGAACACAAACACACACATTCGCATTTGCAAACAATTACCGCTAACCTGAGCGTCGTGGGAAGGTACAGTATGAGGCCTAAGGCCTTTTGTTTGAATAACTAATAATGTATTGTAGTTAAATCTAAAATCTAAATTCTCGCACCATTCCTCTTATTGTTGAACAAGTAGACCCTATGACTTGAAAATATTTGTATGAAAAAGCCAGTTGTTGTTCCATGTGCATAGTGTAAACATATATAGCTAACCAGCTGAAGGTAGCCCTGGCATATTGTAATACACAACCCACCCAATTCCCAACATAACTCAAGATACCAGATAGCTAGCAGTAGTACCACTGGCATTGCACATCAGAACATACTTTCAACAAAATGTGGGATGCATTCTAAACGCAGGATTAATAAGGGGAAACCTACCATGCATACAGTAGGCTAATCGCAGACTTCCTTGTTGCCGCCTTTGGTGAGTGACAAACATTTCTTCGGTCTGTGTTGGTCTCACGCTACTGCCATGTTTCTAATTTGACCACCTGTTTTCAGCTATATTTGTCAATTATTCGACGCTACTACATTTGGGATTCAGTTTATAAAGTAACTAGTTAGCTAGCCATGCCTTGAACTCATGTATGAAAACAAACTAGTTACTGTACCTATGACAAACTGAAATGTATAACCATAGCCAACTATGTAGGTTAACCAGCTGTTAGCCATTAGCTCCTGCCACCAGCAGTGTCTGTTAATGTTAGCAAGCTATAATGGTTGTCTCGAACTAGCACTTGGCATGCGCTATCTAGCTACAAATCCTGTAGCTAGCTAGCTATGGCAAGCTGTATGGCAAGTCATTTACAAAAATATTCATTAAATTTTTTATATGAGCAATTCAGATGTTTGACTTCAAAAAGGAATTCTCAATATATAAAAAAATCTATTTTATATCAATATATATATATTAATAGTTCCCCACAGAAAAGAATGTATGTTAAATATGCTTGAGATGTTAAACATACTTGAGACTTAAATGATGCAATTCATGTTCCACTTTTCACTAATAAAACAAGCATACAATTCCAAATAGTAAGTCTATCATCATTCTGCTTTAGATATCAGTGTCTGTAACAATGAAACATTTAATTTGCAGACTCCAATCAGACATCACGATAGATTGATTATGTCAATCAAGTGTGTAAGAAGTAGGGCAACATTTGAATCAGGTGTGAGTGCTAGGGCAAAAACAAAAACTGAACCCTCTGGGTTCCCAGGACCAGGATTGGGAAACACTGCCCTACACCTTCAATAATTTGCGTTCTCTCAATTTTGGGACACATGAATGTGGAAATGGAGGTGGGGGGAATGGGTTAATATGGAATTCTGAAAGGGCAATGTCAAAAGCTTGCAGATATCTCAGAACCTTTTCATTATTAGGTTTAACTGCCTTGCTCAGGGACAGAACGATAGATTGTTTACCTGGTCGGCTCTAGGATTAGATCTAACAACCCATCTGGTTACTTACAGTTGACAGAGTCTAAAAAGATGAAATTGCTACCAGATGAATGTGCAACCTAATCCCATGACTATTATATCATTATGGATCTAGGTTTTAACAATTTGCCAATTGTTGCTATATTTTACTCTTTAATAAGTCTCCAAAAGTATTTGAGTTTTTTAAAGATCGTAGATAAATCTGTTAAAGTTAATAATCATAACAAATTAATAATCAAAATGATTTTTAATGTCCTACCTTTGGGGGAAAGATTGATAATATCCTCATCAACATTAGTTTACATTTAGGCAGTGTTTATTATTTGTGTATTTAAAACTACACACAAATATCAAAACTAAGCTTCTTGTACTGATGTTAACTGCAATAAATGGTCATGTCATCTGTCAACTGAATTACACTTAAAGACAACTTCATCTAGCCCTACAGAATTCTACTTTTAACAGTTGCAGTGGACACTTTTAAACAGTGTTTTTCCATCAATTGCATTTTGAGGTGTTTTGTTATAATAAAGCATTGTTCTTTCCAAGCAAACAGCTAGAGAGAAGTAAGTGGGAGATTTGAAAGCGAGTGGTAACTTTTGAAACTTACTTATTTGCACACCATGTCTCTAACTGGCAATTGACAATATAATTTCTCTCTCTGATGGTAAACTAAATGGCACTAAAGCTGACAACATTTTATAAAAATATCCCCTGATATTTGGTGAATTAATCCCAAATGTATTTAAAAAGCTCAGTAATTTGTGTAGATAATGGTTCATTTTCTGTAATTACACTGCTTAATCCCCATATTACATGTCATGTGTTACTATTTAACCCCCAGGGTCCCAGTACCCCTGTTTAGGAACTACTGTTCTAGAAGACATGGAGACGGGATGGGTGGCTCGGGAGAGACTTCTCAGGTTCGGACCTTCCTAAGGACACTCAACAAATCAGCCACAGAGTACATCCAGCTCCCCTATATAACTCACAATATTTAACCTTTGATACGTATTGCTGTGGTCATTATTTTCAATGTTTGTGCCCTGCACTGTCAAATGCATTGCGAGTTTGATGAATGAACAGTGTCCATCACCTAAATCCTTCCCCAAGACAGCCAATGAGTGGCCTGGGTGTACGTGTTGTGTGGCTCCCTGCAGGGGTCCAGACAGAGACAGATGGAAGGCTGCAGCTCCATCCATGGGGAGGCCGGGGTCTCTTCTCAGGACCGGTTGCAAACAGGACTGACTGAGAAGAGGTGAACCTAAATAAAAGCTGGACTTCTACAGAGCTGCTCTTCCACTAACTGTCACTTCAGTAGATAGAACAAGCATCTAGGATAAAAAGAAGCCAGGCTAAGCAGTATGCTCAATAGAGTGCTGCTGGGTAGGGTTTAATAGCGGGAGCCGAGTTACAGAGATTTACTGGGATATCCCGCCCATACCCAATCTCATTTCTGAGGATAAATAATGTAGAGGAACCGGTAAATTAACCGATAAATTACATTAAATGATTTCTATGAACAGTGCGACGTCAAATAGAACTGTTAAATGATATGCAATATCTAAATCTGGCTTGTCCATGACTTTCTCTGCACTGCTATCTGAACGATCAGTCATGAATTCTCTGGGTATGTGTGTGTGTTTGCGTGTGTGTCTGTGAGTGCGGGTTATTGGCCCATCCACAGGGGGTACCCCAAAAGAATGAGAGACCGTAGGACTACTGCTGAAGTGCACAGAAGAGGGTTCTCTGGGTAGTAAAAAAAAAAACAGTTGCTGGTACAGTAGCAACAAAAGGTTGGGATCCACCATCCTAGATGTGTATATTCGGGGGAGGTGGGTTAGACCCAATGAGTGATACTCAACTGGTTAGACACTAATATGCTGCAATTGAATTTCTCTTTATGTCAGAGGGGAGTCTGTGCCATATTTTCTCCTCCCACACAGCTGTGTCCTCCACCCCAACTCAACCTGCACCAACCAGCCGAAACCTCGGAGGTCAAGTGTTAGAGGTGCAAGGTCAAGTTCAACTTGAATGATTGTTGGCTGTGCTGTCAGCCAGACAGACAGAGAGATGGGCATCACCGCTAATACACACATCTGATTGCTACGACTGATGGAGTTAGTTCAGCGTGTCCAGTCTTCAAAGCGTGTAAGTGTACCTGTCTGTGTGTGTGTGTTTGTCAATGTAAATGTTCTAATTCTTTGGGTTTGTGCATTGTTTTGTAAGTCTGGTAAAACACACACCTCCAACTCACATGCTGGCACAGTTGGTTGGTCCACACCTGGAACAGATAAAGGACCTTTCATGTTTCAGGGGCTATCCTGAGGTCAGTGATGGCTGGTGTTGAGAGGCAGTTTTACTAGGCGATAGCAGAGCAGGGTAACAAATTAAATGAAACCATATACAGCCAGGTGCCATGGAGTAAAGAGAGTTTTATTAGTCAACCAACTTTGATTCTTCCCCTCTTAGATTTTTTTCCCCTACTTGACATCATGTAAGTTTATCATGTATCTTCTTGTTCTTGAAGAAATAACACTATTTTTTGTATCATTTGGTTTATCAACAGTATATACGTAAGTATACACACTTGTCAAGTTGTACTTTCTGTGTTGTTTCAGGGATTTATCACATGTTTAAAGAAGACAGGCTGCTTTTTACTGAGTCTTCCTCTCTACCGTATTAACCTCTATCCTCAGGGCTTTTGCCTCAGTAACTCTTACATGACACACGCCATTGTAAACGATGCTGCTTCAAAGCCTGGATCAAACACGCGTGCACACACACACACACACACACACACACACACCCTTCAACAGTAAATACTGTAACAACAATACACTTGCTATATACGAATACATGGATATGGTCACTCCCTTATCCCATATTTATAGTTTAATGCCAGTGGATCAAACTCTACCAGATTCCAGTCAGCACACAGCTGATAAATTCTCTTACATGAGAGATAAGCTTATAAAAATGCTGGAATACTCAGTGATTATGCATATCCAAATAATCAGTGATTCAATTCCTGTGTTATTATAGGACTGAGTGGTGTAAATTGACCTTCCTATATATAAAAAAAAAGACCTTCCTATACTTGCCGTAACAGTGGAATGATGGTGGTTCACAGTATTATTTACCAGTACAACGCATATTAATTAAGCTGATTTACAAACCATAGGCAAAGCCAAACGGCCAGTCATTTGTACTAGACACATTTCAATAACATTGCTGTTTATAGTGCTTTCCCATATTTTTGTAGGTAAAATGTATTTGAATTATGCAAGAAGTGGCAGTGGAAATGCCTTTATGCACAAATATTGATAGAATAACTATCAAATTGAAGTGAACATATTGCATAGTCAAACAATGATTATGTGCTCTGATACTCTAACTATGACTCTAGAAATAATGTAGTTCATTAGGCTACAGGTTAAAATACTTATGAAGACCTTTACAAGATAATGTAAGTCAATCAATCAATCAATCAATCAATCAAATTAATTTATAAAGCCCTTTTTACATCAGCAGCTTTTGCAAAACACCCGGCCTTAAACCCCAAGGAGCAAACAACAGTAGTGTTGAATTTCATTGGCTAGGAAAAACTAACTAAGAAGGCAGTAATTTGGGAAGAAACCTAGAGAGAAACCAGACTCTGAGGGGTGACCAGTGCACGGGACAAGCGTGATGGTCCTTTGCAGGATAATGTAAGTGGACAGGACAAGCATGATGGTCCTTTACAGGATAATGTAAGTGCACGGGACAAGCGTGATGGTCCTTTACAGGATAATGTAAGTGCACGGGACAAGCGTGTTGGTCCTTTACAGGATAATATAAGTGCACGGGACAAGCGTGATGGTCCTTTACAGGATAATGTAAGTGCACGGGACAAGCGTGATGGTCCTTTACAGGATAATGTAAGTGCACGGGACAAGCGTGATGGTCCTTTACAGGATAATGTAAGTGCACGGGACAAGCGTGTTGGTCCTTTACAGGATAATGTAAGTGCACGGGACAAGCGTGTTGGTCCTTCACAGGATAATGTAAGTACATGGGACAAGCGTGATGATACTTTACAATAATAAGTTTATCGAGGGTCTTAATCTGGTGACATGAAGGTGTAGCTGCCATTTGACGAAAAAAGGGACTGTAATCAATATCATCAACTGGGTACTGCGAAGCGTGAATTCTGATTGGTTGATAGGCGTGGTATAAGTAAGCAGTAAGGTACGACGGGTTGTGGTATATGACTCATGTTACATTGCAAAGAGCAGTTGTTATGCATGGCACATTGTGGAGTGCCTGGACACAGCGCTTTGCCATGGTATAATAGCATTACATTATGAACCCCCAAAACTCCTTATAAACCGGTTACACAATTAGAGCAGTGAACGTGATGTAATGTCATAGCCGTGGTTGTACGGTATCTTATGAACCATGTGGTTTGATTCTTGAATGCTGATATATTGCCAGTATACCTGGGCTAAGCGCTGTGTCCAAGCACTCTGCAATGCGTGCTGCCTAAGAACAGCTCTTAGCTGTGTTATAATGGCCATACACCACACCCCTTCATGCCTTATGCCTCACATATACCACGGCTGTTAGGCAATCAGCGTTCAAGATTCAAACCACCCAGTTTATAAGAGATTGTATACCACAGGTAAGACATCACATCACTTTTTACTGCTCTAAGTGCGTTGGTAACCGGTTTATAAGAGCAATAAGGCACCTTGTGTGTTTGTGATATGTTGCCAATATTCCATGGCTAAAAGCTGTCGTGTCTAAGAACAGCTCTTAGCCGTGGTAGATATTGGCCATGTACCGCATCTTACCCATCAGCATTGAAGCACCCGGTTTATAAGAGACATTATAATACGGGTGGTTTGGATCCTGAGTGCTGATTGGCTGACAGCCGTGATATGTGATACTGTATACCTCGGGTACGACATCCGATGAATTTTGACTGTGTTGGGAACCGGTTTATGAGCAAAATATAAATCTCTGGATTTTGTGATATATTACCAATCACAGCTATGAGCTGTTCTTAGGCACGATACATTGCAGAATGGTATTGGATATATACCACAGCACTTCAGGCCTTATTGCTTACGTATATCATTGTGTTGGTAACTGGTTTGTAATTGCAATAAGAGTTATAAAGAGTTTGTCATCGGGTTGAAGGAGTTTGTGATACACTGCCAATATACCACTGCTGCACACTTGTGTCCATGCACTCTTCTATGTGTTGTGCCTAAGAACAGCTCTTAGCCATACTATATTTGTAATTTACCACACACCCTTGTATTTTTTGCTTATATAACAACCATAATAGTCTTTTGTAGCCTTGCTGTATATGTGTGATTTGTTTATGGAGCGTAGGTTGCAAGACCACAGGGAGCACATTTTTTATTTCACACTACAGTTTTTGTGACAAAATTATCAGTCCAAACATCAGCAGAACAGTACCTTTTACAGTATCTGCTCTACATGATAAGTCATTGCTTTTTATCCCAAATTGTCAGTTAGGTGGATACACCACTGGTGGGGAAATTGAAATCTTTTCTTCATGTTGATTTAACTATACTCAGATGAAAAAGGTGCTGTTACTAAATGTATTTTTCTATGATGTTATTCTGAGAAAAGTACATACATTAGGTTGCAATTTAAGATCTAACAACATAATTTGAAGTACTTCAATCAATCAGCAATTTTCAAATTGACACAGTCAAGATTAAACATGTTACACTGAAGAAGAGAGGTGATATTTCTCACTTAAGAGGTTGGAAAATTAAGTTAATTATCATGTTTTTACTATATTTTTATTCATTATTTAAATGAAATAAATATTTAAAAAAGTATACTTAATGGAATTCAAATATTGTGCTTTTTTGTAATTTTCTTTTAACTCTTTCTGTTTTACTTATCTAGTGTGGTGGTAATTCAGATCAGGTCTGGGATATTTTTATGATCATTAATATTATTATATTGTTTACAGTCTTATTTAGGGATTGCTGTGTATTATGTTTATATGTACAAGTTATGGCACCTGCCTTCTTGCTGTGTGTGGTCTACTCCAGGTGAGTTTTGTCAAGCTGTGTGTCAGGAGTAATGGTTCTCTTAGTTGGGAGTATCTATTGCTGTGTCGTGCACATTGTAATGATCTCCATGGATCTGTTGTAGGCTGTTATTCCATAATGATGGTGGAGTTACTTTTTGTTTTGGGGAAACCTCAATATGCTGTGTGCAAATGTGAGCGTGTGTGTACTGTATCTGGGTGTGTGTTCTTACTTGAACAGACTAGATTTTGCTCCACGCAGATTCAGTTTCTTCTCTGAGACTGATCTGTGACACACATATCCCTGCATAGTTTCTAGTTCAGGTGTAATTCCCTGTAAAACGTCCTTTCATTTACTGCCCTTTGGGAGCACACTGTCTCGGGGCATGAAAATCAATAGGCTGGTGGAAAGAAATTGGGCATGGTCTCTCAGCCACAGTAAGGCAGCAGTTAGGGTAATTCTGTAATGGCAGGGAGTGGGGTGTGGGATATCTATCCCTCTATCTGAAGCAGATAAATGTTTTACAACACCATGGTTTAACCTTTTCCTTTCCTCTTCACACTGCTCCCACCTTCTCTGAAGGATCTATCCAGGAACCTCCTTCAGAGCTGTAGCTCAGTATGGGGGGGGCTGGATTCAACCTCCTAGGCACCCTTCACCTTCCTGGGATGTGCCCTCAGACTCTTAATGCTCAGTAACCTTGCCGAGGTAGCCCGGGGCATCTCAGCATATAGCTGATATTCTAAAAAACCCAGTTGTTTTAAAGGGAGGCCAAGTGGAAAACATGCATGGAATCATACGAGATACTGCATGTATAATGTAGCGTACAACACTCAATATAGGCCCGTGAATCATAAAGCCATAATGCAGAGCTCCTTTAAGCGTGCAGGACAGGTAATACCAGGATATACCAATGGGGTGGATTACCCAGAACAAGTAGTAGGACCTAACAAGGAAGTAAAAGGATGAAAGGAAGATAACTAGACATTTGGATGTGTCAGAATGTGGCGCGCTGTCTTTTCCCTGCTGCTAATGATTTGACCAATAAAGCATTCCTCAGCCTGAGAAGCAGTGTCAGTGGAGGAGTGAGAGGGCCCTGTGGAGGGTGAGGTGGAGGAACGGGCAAGACAGAGGCGTTGGTAGCGCGTTGCTGGGGGGGTCCCTGCCACGGCTTACTGTCCAATCTCAGTGACGTTTTTCAGCTTCCAGTGGAGACGAAGACGACAATTCATTCTGCGAGAACAGGACCTGGGGAGGATCTCATCGTGCCTGCCTGGATTGGCACCAAAACCATCACTTGTTTCTGATTTATTAGATAGCTGAGGAAATTAATTTTGTTCTGAATTGCACGGTCGGAAATTAGATGGAGAAAGTGTGTGAAAGAATCTGTGATTGTTTTCCCCCCACCGTCCCTCCGGAGGTGCTGATAACCGCTGATCTCTTCGACACCATTAATGAAAACTTATTTTATTCAGAGCCAGAAAAGAGTGGAGCGCACCAGCTAAGCTGTAATTAACTTTGCTATCTCCTCAATCCTCGATGTCGTCTTAACCACCCATTAACATCCCCCCCAAACCTTGTCCTGCTCTCCGCTTCCTGTTCCTAAGCCGGGAGCCCAGAGTGGAGAGAGCAGATTGCCAGACCTGGCTGTCTGTCCACTCAGCTCTGACACTGCCTCTGACCCTATCACCATGGACAGCAGACACAGTGGTTTTACCCTTTCTGTGCCTGGTTAAATCTTATTGTAAAGTTGTGGAATGTTGAGGTACGCTTGTTATAACATGTAATACTGATATAATGTGAAATAGTTTTGTATCTATTTTAGATAATGCTCAAAGCTTCATCAATAGTTTATTTGAAAGCAAATGGCATATATTCCCACTAACTGGCTGAACCAATTCCTTAGTGACTCCCTGGCTGAACCAGTTTGTTAATGACTCCCTGGCTGATTCCATT
Source organism: Esox masquinongy (assembly GCA_016801175.1). Classification (NCBI taxonomy): domain Eukaryota; kingdom Metazoa; phylum Chordata; class Actinopteri; order Esociformes; family Esocidae; genus Esox; species Esox masquinongy. The sequence continues at coordinate 67,027 of JACXGI010001192.1, read as the reverse complement.
GTTTGTAACTCTGCTGGTTGTAACTAGCTAACAGGTTCTATCATTTCTCAGGTAGCGATGATTCTTCTGTAAACAACATTAATAATCACTCTCCCAATCTGTGTTTACTGGTTTTTCTGCAACTTTAATAGTCCAGTATTGGCTTCACAGCATACACTTTGGGTGAAGGACTTTGCTTTATTTGCGTTGTAATTTATAGTCATAATTTCTCGCTTATATCACTCTCATCCAGCCCATTTGAAATATCACCCTCATCCAGCCCCTATCAAATACCAGCCTTACCCAGCCCCTATTAAATATTGCCTTCATCCAGCCTTTATCAAATTTCACCCTAATTCAGCCCCTACCAAATATCACCCTCATCCAACCCATATCCAATATCACCCTCATCCAGCCCCTATCAAATATCACCCTCATCCAGCCCCTATCAAATATCACCCTCATCCAGACCCTATGAAATATTACCCTCATCCACCCACTATCAAATATCACCCTCATCCAGCACTTAACGAATGTCACCCTCACCCAGCCCCTATCGAATATCAAGCTTATCTAGCCCCTAACAAATATCACCCTCATCCAACCCATATCAAATATCACCTGCATCCAGCACCTATTCAATATCACCCTCACCCAGCTCCTATTGAATATCACCCTCACCCAGCCCCTATTGAATATCACCCTCACCCAGCCCCTATTAAATATCAGCCTCATCCAGCCCCTGTCAAATATCACCCTGACCTGGACCCTATCAAATATACCCTCATCCAGCTCTTATTAAATATCACCGTCATCCAGCCCCTTATTAAATATCACCCTCATCCAACCCATATCAAATATCACTCTCATCTAGCCCCCATTGCATATCACCCTCATCCAGCCCTACTGAATAACACCGTGATCCAACCCCTATCACATATCAACCTCATCCAGCCCCTATCGAATATCACCCTCAATCTTTCGAATAGTTGTTTTCTCTTATTCTACCTTTTCATTTATTTTGCTCTGTGTTCTCCCCCTTCAAGCCTTTCATCCATGTTCAGATTGTAAAATGCCAATTGGTAGAAACACAGATCAGAACTTATTCCAGAATGGAGTCTTGCTTGAAGAAAGAAAGAGTGTGTCAGAATGAGAGGTGCTGGGGGAGCCTGAATGAGGGGAATGTCACTCTGAGGCAGGGATGGGAAATTTAGATTTTTTTTTTATGTGGTGTAGAGGGGGTCGGGAGTGACTGAGAGATTCAGTAATGGTGCCTATTTTTTATACTCGGAAGGAAATGAAAATGATTTGAATAGGTGAATAGTTTTGCCCCATGCAGTTCCATTCTATTCTGCTTGTCTGTCTGTCTTTCTGTATGTCTGTGTCCTTTTTAACCCCCCCCCATCTGCCCCAACATCCCTCCTCTTGCCCCCCTTTTCATTGGCGGAACCCCAAGGTTATGGCGCGGCTGGACATCTAATCAGACTGCCAAGTTAAGGCAAAGCATAGGTGCTGAATTTGTTGTTTCCCTCATCCCCAAATTGCTAGCCATTCGTCCAAATGGCATTATGCATTCAAGCCTGGGTCCAGTCTCCATCTCACACCACGTCATGATAAATGAAAATGACCTTGGGAAATAGAAAGGTTGAAATACAATGATTTTATTTTTTTATGAATTCACACTCTCCTGTCTCTGACCGTGCAAGCGTAGCTGGGAACGCCCGCTCTCTCACATGTCTAATACGTATGAATCTGAGCATTTGAAATTGATTGAGGCAAAATGGAGGCCATGGCTACATATGTGAGCCATTATGGGTAATTGAGGCAGTTATGTCTCTTGTCCCTTTGACCTAAAAGGATAATTTTTTGCACCTTGTCAGAAATAATAAAAATGGAGCAGGTTCTTTTTGAATACCAACTCTGTTTGCTTTTTTGAGATTTATTTTTAAAACAATTTGCTTAACAATTAGTTTCCATAAATGTTTGAGAGGAGCCATGGTTGCTCTGCTTAGTGTCTGCTTTTTCTCGACTCCCAAAACTTTCTGTGGGCAAAAGGTGGTGCGTGTTGAGGAAAATACATGCAAACAGACATACTTGTGCTACCACACTGAAGATAAAAGGAACATCATACAAAATCATCTAAAGTTATTAGAAAGTTAAATATTTTCTTTAAATTCAGTACATTTGTGTAAATCATCGATAGGTACAGTTAAACAATAATAAGCATATGAGGAAATGTCATATTAGATTTCTGTAATTTAATTGATTTCGACTGCTGTAGCCTGAAGCATTTGACAGCAGTAGACTGAAGTCTGGAAACATTTGATTGCTTCTGATTACTTGTAAGACAAGGATTTTGAGGAATCACATGAAAAAAGGATGAACACATTAGATGCATTGTGGAGTCTCTCCTGCACCCATCCCTGGTCCGCCATGGAGTCCACCTGGCAGTACCCTGTTTAGCCAGTAGATGGCGGGCCATGTTCAGGTTTCCGTGGTGTCGCGGACTGAGCTTGGCTCGCTCACCCGTGACTTGCGACAGCTCTTGGGGAGGCCTCCCCAGCCTGCCTCCCCCGTCCTTCTAACACTCCCCCTCCCTCCCTTCCCCATCCAGGGGGCAGAGTCACCGAGTTGGCAGTTCTAACAAGCTGCTGGGGACCGCGACGCTCAAATGAGCCGAATCAAAGAGAAAAGGGGGAGTGGGATAGGTAGCGCCATGAACCCCATGCAGGGAACAGGCAGTCTGCTGAATATGAAATGAATTGGTAAGGCCTGACATGATAAGCTCAAGGATAACCCACTACACAGTCGGCACATTTACCCCGACACCATTCAGACCCTTCATTTCAGACAGGAAAAAACGAAACAACAACAACAAAAACACAACAGCCCCTAACCGCCGCTCAAGCGTCCTTGGCGTGTGACTGGGCTGATAGAAATAGAAGGGAGACATAATTATGAAGACGTTGATTTCGTATAACCCTCAAGAACACTTTGTTGGCTGTAGATTTGCCGCGTGCGAGTTGTGCATGGGCACCCTACTGCTACGTGTTTGGTTGTGTATGAGCTAGTCCTGTTTTGTCCCGGCGCTGCAGTGTCTGTCCACAGCCCCACTTGATACCGAGGGCTAGTCGGCTGATTTAAGCCGGCTAGCACCACTGAGATCTTTTACATTAAGAGTCTGATGGATCTGGCATAAATAGGAAAGACCTCCTGTCTGATTCTTCTGCCTCTCTTCACTCCGGTCTTCATTCCTCATTCTTCCTCCCTCTCTTTCTGATTCTTCATCTCTCCCCGTTGCTCTCGCTATCCCCGTGCATCTCTCATCTCTCGTAGGCTGTCCCCTTGGGGTCCCCACTGAGCTGGCGTCAGGTCAGCCCTCAAAAACATAGAATAATGAAAGAAAAGCCCCATTCCGTTGCCCTCCCCACTGCACCCCCGTAGTCTGCCACCTCCTAAATACACACTTGCATCAAACACACACACGCAAACACACACACACGCACACACACACACACACACACACACACACACACACACACACACTGTCGCTACACACATAAATATCCATATACACTTACACTCTAACTGGACATATACTTCATTTCACATACATGGAAGCCAGAAAACAAGGAAATCCATAGAAAATGTAAAAGCCTGTGTTATGTATTACTGTCTGGAATGCGCCAGGAAAGGCTGCCATTCAAATTGTTCATCCAAAGAAGGGAATGGGAAACGGGGTGTAACAGAATGTGAATGGTAATGCTTCAGTTTTATGTCCCCATTTTGTCCCCATCCGCACAATCTCTTCGCCCCGAACTCAAGATTTACAATTATTTCACAATTTACAGAATATACAGAATACACACGAAAAATGGCGACGTCTGAAATCTTTTCACTCTCTCCCTCTCTTGTGCGTTTTTGTGTTTTTCAGCTCCAGTGAGCTTAAAGAATTGCAGAGTGAACATTGCTTCACCCCAGGCCCTCAGCCTTTTCTGCCAGATGCTCTTTTGCTACATGCCTGCCTGAGAAGACCCCACATGCTTATTTAAAGGTAATGGCACCTTTCTTATACACCTTACACTAGCTTAGGAAGGCCGAAACACCTCCTTCATGATTAACGCTGCCTTTAGCTTCAGCTGCTGTATCAGGCACCACTCTGACACTGCTGCATACAGAAATATTACACTGATATAGTTTGCATGAAAAGCAAAGTGCTCGGATATCATTGCTGTGATACTTGCGGCGTGTTCAACGATGTAACAATTAAACTGGGTTAATATTCTCTTTAACTAATAATAAATAATAATAATAACAACAAAAATACTAATTACAATACCACTTCTTGTAATTAGCAAAGAGGTAATAAGGAATACATAAAGAAATATAGAGGAATCGCTTCATGTATTTATCTGAATATTTGACTTCTCAAATCCAGCAGAAGTTCGCCACGAAAAAGTTCCCTCTTTTCCCAAAAATACAACAATTCCTCTGATGAATAGTGTAAAAACCTGCATGGTTCAGTATCCACTGTATGTCTGTTCTCTGCTTTCTACAGGGCTTTGACCCAGGGAAGGCAGTGCTAGACTGCCGTATTTTAACAAGGTGTCTGTGACCTCTCTGTGAGCTGTGGTACTCGCAGGGGGGCCTACTATGGAGTACCTCTGTCACTGTCATCATCCGTCTGACCGGGATGTGTGTTGTTAGTGCCCTGGCTTTTTCCGTAGACACTCCGTGCTGTTTGAATATCAGCGACTGTCCCCGACCCAGGTGGACACACGTTATGTCTCTGTGCCTCTAGACTGATGTGTCGAATTCTAGTAGCGTCCTTTTGTGAGGACGTTCGTATTAAAAAAAGTTTTGGCTACAACACTTTGGAAGGTTTTTCGTTTATAGAGCGTTATGTTCAGCTGCTCATTATCAGCAAGGTTCCGTTTATAATAGCTAAAAAAAGGGGGACAATGTCCTGTGTGTTGATCTTACTGTGAGTCATTTCTAAATGCTTTTGTGAGCGTCTTCCCCTTGTGGAGGGCTGGAGATGTTTTTGCTTTGGTTTTCCTAGGCGAGCACAAAGAAAGCAATCTCTCCATAAAGCCACTCAAAAACGAGTAAACGGACAAAAGGTTTTGGGGAGAATCTGGGACGCATCAGAATCAAATCTGCCCCTTCGCTCACCCTCTCCCAAACAAACACAAACAGTGAAGCCATCTCCTCCCCCCAGAGCCAAAGAAGCCCCTCTCCTAAGAATCACCAACCATGCTGGCCAGAGGACAGCACAGGTGATGATTGGGGCAGTACCATTCCATTTTACATACCCGTAAACCAGCCTGGCATTTACCACAAGGTACATACAGTATACACTAAAGTAAAATTTTTTACATTACCATCTTCGAAAATTTGATCTCCTTGAGATACATATTTAAAAAGAATCAGCAGAGGACAGGTGCTCAACATTTTTCAATTTACAGTTTGTTTTAAACAATTAAATAGAATAATTATTGATACTCATTCTATTGATGTGAAAATAAAATACTCTGTTCACAGTTGCAATACAACAATTATTTGTCTTAAAGATAAAATTAGTTGTAAATGTTTTTGTTGTTTTTAATAATTTTGTTCTAAGATTGTTTTGTAAATTTAAGATGGAAACTGAATTAATTAAAATTTCTGAACAGAGCTATAAGGAATAGTTATTTAGGTATGTACAGGTGTTTTTGCTCAACTTGCTGCTATTTAAATCAACATGTTCACATAATAACATGTGCATTCAAAGCACATTTTTTAAAATTGCTAAAACATAATTTTTTTATTATTTCGAAATGTTTCTAGTCTAACAGAAATACGGATGTCTCGCTGTTACTGTAACCTGCCAGACAGTATATTTTATGTACAGATACGTCTGGTATGAATCAGTTCAGCCCACTGAGGGAACTGAAAGTGAAAAGGGCTGTTTCATCTAGGCACTGGCCAAACTGCTCAAGCCCGAGCCCGGACAGACTCCAGCAAATCCCTGGCCTGTCCCCAAACCACAGCCAACCGGGATGGAATCATTGCTCTGCTACACCAGCAAGAAATCCCCACAAGAATCTGTCAGACTCTTGAGAGAAACGCTACATAATATTCAGTATCTCTGCAAATATTTCCTTGATCTAGAAGGATTTAAACATTAATTTCAATGTTCATAGTGTATATTTTGAATATACATTTCTCACCTGAATTTTTACATGCAAAAATGTTTGTCTTAATTTATATATGTATGCTCTTTAATTCTTTGACAGTATTTGTACTATTTAAATATGTCATTTTAACAATAATTTAATTAATATGATTTTATGAAATATCAATTTCATAAACTGATAATTTTCCAGAAAAGAATTCCGATCTGGCAAAGTGAATTGTATTGACATACCGTCTGTTGCCCGTAAAGCTCCAGTCTTGGTCGTGGTTTTTGGGGACCGATGGAAAGGCTAAGCATGTTTGGTGTTGTTCCTCTCTGTGTTTTGGGGGGGGGGTGGTTAGAGGACAGAGGGAGGGGGTGACAGTCGTGATTATTTATTTTTCTTTTCTTTCCCTCCATCTTGGGACGTATCTGAATTCTTCATCTTCTGCCTCTTCTTTGAATAATAAGAAAACAGAGAGTAGGGCCTATTTTTTTATCATCCTTTCACCCTACCATTTCATCAGCTGCTCTGATAGCCATGAATCTTGTCACTCATGTTTTTCATCAAGCCATGTCTGTGGAGCGTGCTATGCTTCCTCTGTGGAGAGGCCTGGGAAGGAGATGGCCGGCCGCTGAGGCGAACGCAATGGCCAGGAGACGCCCTGAACACACACACACACACACACACACACACACACACACACACACACTGTTGGTCTCTGCCTGCACCCTACTGTACTGTATGATGTACTGTCATCTTCCGCCTATGAGATCAACAACAGCAACACATTACCTCAGTAGTGTTTCATATATTTGTCCGTTCTGTTTTCAGTGGTCGACTAACAGAATAATGCAAAGTCCTATTGTATTCCAGACCAATACTGGAATACTCCTATTGTATTCCAGACCAATATAATCACACTGGTTTTGCATGAACCAGAATAGCTATTTTACAAAAAAATATTTAGTGTAATATGGACTGGGCAGGAGAAAAGTCCTGATTCTCTCGAGAACCCTGGCCAAGAAGTCAGAGAACAAGAGGAGAGATTGTAGAGTAGTTTTTGCTTCTGGTCAGGGCCAGTTCCTGTATGGTACGATTGTGTACTGTAATCCTCATCGCATCTGGTTTGTGCTGGTTGTCAGCTTTGCTCTGGTTGGCGTTACCATACATGTGCCGTGTTTCTTTTGTTGTTGTAACTGTACAGCCTGGATACTTTGTTCCTTCTACTTGAACTTGACACTGTTTTTCTTGCTTATGTTCAGAGCCGGAATGATTTGCTTTGACAATGGGGGAATTTCCCTGCACCCTCCGAGGCAGGCATGGCCTCTCAGACAGCTGTCATTTATCATTAGCCATGTCCCATTGGCCACAAATAATTTGATTTCTTATTGCTGTTTGAAATGCTGACACGTATCTGTTTATTGTCAGGTAAGCTAGAATTTCTTACTCTCTTTGAATCCACTACTTTTTTCTTTCTTTTAAATAATCGGCTTATTCTCGAGGTGGTGTTAATTGCAGTTTAATTACCCTAATTAATGCTTCATCTAGCGAGTGATTAAGATAATTAGCTTAGTGTTAAATACACTTGCTTCTTTTTAGTCAAACAGGAGAAAATCCCCTTCATTAGTTAATGATATTAATTATCATCAGTGATATACCAGGTATAATTGTGAAAATTCCCACCTGTATTTGCGACTCTCACATCTCTAATGGAATTAATTCTAAATGAAGTCATGTATATGTTTCATCTTCATCAGATAATTAATACAAAACTCAGAGTCATATAACACTTACAGTTCAGAGAGGAAATGTGTCTCGTAGCTTTGCATATCTCCTCCACCCTGGCTGGCTGAAGAACTTTCCATTACACTGGCTCCTCTCTGTATCTGAGTCTGGACTTTCTAAGGGGTTTTAATGAGAGACATAACTTTTACATTTCTATTCTTTACATTTATCCAGACAAGATAAAAAAAAAGGTATTTGAAAATTTAGCAGTTTCCTTGATCTGAGAGTCTGTGTTTTAAAGAGCTATAAACTTATAATATACTGTATGTATATATAAAATTAGTATTAGACTTTATAACAGCGTAAAACAAATTGCTGGATGAGTATAGCTGGGCTAGCAGTCGTAATGTGTCCATTTATCTGATCAATTCTGATATGTAGAAACCAGATCTTCAAAAAGGTCACCATGCATAGAATCAAATGGAACCAATCAGCCTATTTAGGATTAAGCAGAACTGGATCATACAATATCTAAGTTAAAGATGGAGTGTGGCGGAGAAACCTAGCGATGTACTACAACACATAAGATGGCTGGCGGCTCGTCTGTCTATGTCTATCTCTCTGTATCTTTCCCTTCCTCACCCTTCATCTCCCTCTCTGCAGTCAGTGGAGAGAGTCAGTTTTACTGTCAGTACCTGTGAAATTGTATTCCAGGAAGATGGATCCTTTCTCTTATATTCATGACATCCAGGGAAGCACAGTCACCTCCAACACTGTTTAATATGGATGCTGTCGGAGGGGGTGACACACACACACACACACACACACACACACACACACACACATACAAACACTCATATGCTCGTGCACGCTGTGCACTCACGTACACTTTCACAAACACACAGTGCTTTTTGCCCCAAGACAATGCACGGCTGGTATTTTGCTCCAGCTGATGAAGAGTGGTAGTGACAGTGTGGCTTCCATTGGGGTGATGCATTACAACACGGGGCTGCCATGTCCTGTACATCCCGTGTCTCTCCTCATCGACAACAACCGAGGCGACTCTCCGCCTCAGCGCCATTCTCACAATTGACCTCTGTATTTTCCTCCCACTGATTTCATCTCAGTTTCGTAACTATAATAACAGATTCATAATAAAGTGTTGTATGCTTTGGGAAATTCCCGCTCAAGCGCTGGCGTGTCCTGTCTCTTCGGGGTTCTGTAGCGGGCCAGTGCCGATGCGGTTTTCTGGAGCCCATCCACTGCTGTGCAGCAGAAGCATGTCAGTCCAGTGTTGGTTGTAGTCAGCTGTGTTTGTCTGGGAGCCTCTCCCTCTACAGGCTTGGAGGCTAGTGAGCCTGCACGGCTCTGCGGTGTTCACCGGCCGTGCGTGTGTGTGTGTGTGTGTGTGTGAGTGTTTATTTGAACAGGGGAGCTGAGGGGAGGGAAAGGGTGCAGCCAGGTGGTCAGGGGTGAAAGCCTGGTAGGTAGCAGCTGAAATAAACTAGATTAATAAAACAACAGAGAAGAAGACAGGACTCAAAGGAGCCAACAAGACCCAATTCACCCCCCCCCCAGCCTCCGCTAGTCCCCTGTCTCACCTACCACACCCCCCCAGCCCTGTACCGCTCCCTTAATATCAGCAAGAGATGGAGCCTCACGAGTCCTGGAGAGGCATGGTCGACTTTGATTCGGCCTGTGTTTTCACTCTCTCAAAGCACTTCTAGTTACGCAGAACAATGTTTGTGTCTGCATGAGGCGAGCGGGGCCTCATAGGTACGCTGGGCGGTGTGTGTTGCTGCTCTGATCCTGTGAGTGTGTGTCGCTCCCTAACACACAGACACGCCGCACATACAGGGAGATACATCTCGTGAATGTGTTACTCTTTTAGGGATTCTAGATCCCTGTGAAAAGGCACTGGAGTGTTCGAATGTATCAACATAGCTTTCTCTGTGTGCTGTTCAGGCTGTGTAGGACTAAACGTAGGTGCTAGGCTCTAGCCGGCTGGTTGGTGTTGAGTTTCTACACCCAGGCTCCTTTGTGACGGGGGGGGGCGGAGAGAGGAATCACAGTGTCTCTGTTGGAATGGGGATTCTGTGCACAGGTTCAGAATAGGGGTTTTGTGTAATCCTATGTTAAATTCAGCATCAGATCTTTTTGGGGGTTGTGTAAAACCAGTATGTTTTTCTTGTCTTTGCTTTTTTCCTGCATGCCTCAAAAGTGATGATAGTGCATGGCTTTTCAGCTATCTCACCCCCAAGGCAAAAATGTACAAGGCTGGTAGGCGCCGTTACCTCTTCCTCTTCTAGAGACAGCTAACCCCCTCAAAGGATGCTGAAGTCTGGAGAGGGAATGCCTATAAGCATGAAAAGGGGAGAGAGGGAGGGGTGGAGGGATGGAGGGAGGGTTGGAGGGATGGAGAGAGGGAAGCAGAGAGGAAGGCAGGAAAGAGGGAGGGAATGTTGGGTGTTTGATTCAAGGGGGAAAAAAAGTCATCTCGTCCCCCTGTTCTTTGTAGAACATTTAGCTTTAACCCTCCCTTGCCCCCCCCCTCCCCTCAGACCCCCCCCCCCTCCCCTTCCCCGGCACTCACAGTCCAACAGTCCAACAGATCTGAAGGATATCAGACTCGCTGGCGTTTTATATCCTCTACAGTAGATGTGTGGTTTTTAATAAATATCTTCACTGTACAGGCTGTATGTGCCCACACTGTCGCAACAGGCAGACAGAGAGTGAGAGAGAAAGAGAGAGAGATAGACAACATGGAGGGGGGGGTGCTTTTGTTGAGGTATATTTATGATGCAGAGAAAAATCTGTTCAGAATTAAAAGAAATATGGCATGAGAATCTGAATACTCTTTTTGTTCTTGTGAAAATAGTCAAATTGTCTGCAGCCCAAGTCCTGACCAAGACTTCACCCTGAGCTGAGGAGACTGGAGCCGACTCAGGGTGAGTTGTGCTGGGTTTTTTCTCTGTGTCTGCGCTGCTGATCATGATGCTGCTGATTGATTGGTTAGAGGCTGTGGATTATCATGGGCTGCTCGTCACCAGGTGCCTGATGATGAGAGGAGGGAGATTGAGAGAGCGAGAGAGGGAAACGGAGGAGGGAGGGGTCGAAATTAGATGAACACGGGCAGAACTCGCATCATCAGATTTCACTAACTCCGTCTCTCCCTGTTTACTCTGGTGTCACATGCGTCCGTGTACGTGCGTGTGTACACGCGGCATATGCATATATGTGTGTGGTTTTCTGTTGGTGTACTTTGTGTGTGCGTGTGTGTGTGGTCCCGGCACTCTTTGCCCACCAGCCCGCCTTTCGTTAGCTTGGCGCGTGCTGATGAGGCTTTGGGGAGGAAACGGTTTACTGAAACCGTTTACTGCGAAAGACAGCCATCTGCCTGCGAGGCGGGCAGAGGGCCTTTTTGTGAATATGCAGATGAGTGGCACTTGTGGAGGGAGAGGGGTGGGGCTAGGAGGCTGGCGGGGCTCGTGGGCACGCCACACATAGCACTGTTTACTGACTCTCTACAGGGAGCCCCATCCTTAACAGACTACTGGTGTTTTCAGTTTTTTGGGGGTTTGATCTGGCCGCTACGTTGTTGGGGTGTCTGCTCCCTTCAAGGAGGAGACGGAGAAGCAGGAGGGGAACCAGGGAGGAGGAGGGCAGGAGGGAAAAGATAGAGATAGTTAAAGAGGAGAGGGAGAAATGGAAGCCGCAGCTTCGGGGCGTATTTTCACGCCGTTGACAAGACGTGATGATTGCTGTTTTCCCCCCTCTCTCCTCCCCTCTCCCTCCCCCTGTCTTTTTCTACCCCATTTGCATGTCAAAGCAATTGAGGCCACTGTGCAGATTAGTATGAGATGACATAATGATGTAATGAATTAAAGGCAACCGTTTAAGCGCTGCTCTTTGCTCTGCATTGGGGAACACGTAGAGAGGCAACCATCCAGGATAAAGATGCACTCCCTCTGTTCGGGAGGTTTTTTTTACATTCTTATTAGTATTAAAATAATGGGTTTAATTCACAACATTTGCCATTTCAGATGTGATTATTTGTATATTTAAGTGCAAAATTAAACGTGAAGTAAAGGGTTTACCTTTTTTATTTCCCACAATCAAATTATGACTGCCTAAATAACTATTAGTCTATTGGGCTGGTGTTTAAACCTGTGCTTCTGGTCTGTTCCTCAGGAACCTTTACCCATTGGTGACATTGCTCATTATACAGTCCATTAAATGTTATCCTCCACTATGGCGGTCTTCGTGTAAGTCTCCCTTTCCTCTCCTGTTGATTTGGGGGTGAGGTTTGTCCTCGCATAATGGTTAAAATCAAAGGAAATATCAACCAATAACAGAACATTCACCATAGGGAATGTATAAGCTAGGCTCACTCCCTGTGCCAGGTTTTAGTGAAAAAACTTGATGTAAGCTACATTTCAATTTCAATAGTAATAATAATAATAAAAAATGTAACAAGACAGGTCTTAGCTGTCCCTCTTAGGAGCAGCAGTCTGTGTGGAATGATGTCTATTTGAAGAGCTGTGCTAAGACCATCAGAAAGAAATGGAATCCGCTGTAATTCTCCCTCTGCTCAGGGAGAAGGGTTACCGGGGCACACAGAACTGCTTTCTATTCCTCTTTCTCCTTTTCCTCTCTCTCGCTCTATCTCTTTCTCTCCCTCCTTTCTCTTTTTTCTGTCTCTTGTCTTTCCTCTCTCTCTCTTCCCATATATTCCTCTTTCTATACTCTCCCTCTCTTTCTCTCGGTTATCTCTCTTCTAATTCTCTCTCCCTCTCATATATCTGTCTTTCTCTAACACTCTCCTTCTATGTCCCAGTCTGTTCACACTTGGCTCTCACCTCTGTTTACCCCTTTCCTTCCTCTCCCACATGCCTCCGTTCCTCTTCTCTGGTACTATGCTAAGGCAGATGTCTAAGATACTTGTGTTTCTCTGTAGATGGACTGTTTTTGATGGGTCCATGCCTGTTTCTGATATTTATCCTCACGCCACTGATTAGTGTTGCTTATCATCTGCTGTCAATGGCCAAATGTACCGGGTTCCTCATAATGGCCCTAGCATGCCTATGCTAATGAGACTGTGTATGTGTGGGATTATCTGTTTGGAGTGCATGAGTGTGTGTCTGCCTGGTGTGTGTGTGTGTGTAGTTCATTGATTGACGCGCTGACTAAAGCGGTGGTCTTATGAAGCTGAGAGAGGCTAAGACACGCTGCCTGTGTGACAGAAGACAGGAGCAGGAGAGTATCACTCCAGTCACTGACAGCCTACAGTGTCTCTTACACACGGCGCCCCACACCTTCCCAGTCACCAAAAACAATTGACCAGTAGCTTGCCAGGTGGGGGACAGAGGCAGGTACTTGGCTTGTTGTGGAAATGGATAGGTCCTAACCAAACTGTTTTAGTTAATTTATCTTCCTCCACTCATTTCCCTGGTTCTCTGCTGTCTATTGACCAGTTGTCAAATCAACAAGTAAGGCACGAAGGGGGTATGGGATATTGCCGATATACCACAGCTATGGGCTGTTCTTAGGCACAATAGCCAATGAGAATATAGGTTTCAGACCAAGCGGTTAATAATTCCCCGCTCAGAGGATGCATCCTGTGGGTGATCATGACTTGGCTCTTCTCAGGAAGTGAATATAATTTACATCAAAAGCTGTGGCACACATTGGCATTTTAATGACAAAACAATCTCTATTCCATCGATTCCAAATATTTGAATATTTGGATACTCAAATATTCCAACAGTATAAATACTGCAGTACAATTACAGTATAATCAGTTGTTGTCCTATCTACTTTTCACTTGCATAAGGTTAACTTGCAATGATATAATCCATCTTTCCATTCATCGCCAGATAAAATGGAGGACAACACATTTGAAAAAGAATTGCTTATGTTATACGGAATGAATAGAGGGGCTCCCTCCCTCCCTGCCTCTGCCCCCGGTCATGGAGCTGAGTAGCGGGGGGGCTGGCCTGGGTGGTGGAGGGGCTAATGAGTATGCACTGTGACAGCTGGGATAAAGTGTATGGATGTGTTTGGTGGGAGTAATCAGCTGCAAGACCACGGGGTGTGAGAGGAGGGCAGAGGGCGATGGGCTGACGTGAGGCTTTATGACTGCAGAGCTCATAAAAACACACACTCAGACATGAACAAGGACACACACGCATGCACGTCAGTGCACGCACACAGGCACACAAATGCTCACAATGAGAATTTTATTGTGGCTAAAGTAATTAAGATAAAATGAAATGTTAACAACGATCTTTTGCACATCAGAAAAGTAATGAATATTGTCAGTCATATTTAGTGATGATGCATTGAGTTTAAGATTTTCACAATGCAGGCTTGGAAATCCTCTTGTTGTATTTGCAGGTCCTGCAAAAATATTGAGTATGTGGTGTATTAAACAAATGCTTTTCCAATATCAGTGCAGAAAATGAATAATGCGGCATCATTTATTTATCTTAGTGGTGCCATGGACCAAGCTTTAATTGTGTTACGCAGACACAGGTTTGCTTTGTTACAGACCACATCTCAATTTAACTTTGGGAGCCTGTGGCTGCAATGCCTCACAAATAATTAATATAAAGTAGGCCTTATTGGCCAGTGAAATTGAACACACTAATAAATACATAAAGGGAAAATAAATATTGATCGCATCGTGCATGTGGACATTATGCCTTCGATTTGATTTCCACTGTTCGCTAGGCAAGGTAGGTGTGCGTGTGTGTGTGCGTGTGCGTCTGCGTGCGTGTGTGTGTGTGTGTGTGTGTGTGTGTGTGTGTGTGTGAGTGAGTGAGTGCCTTTGTACGATTGCGTACTCTCTATGGAAGCATTTGTGATTTTTGATTTTACACTGGTGTCTGCATGTGTGTGAGTGTGAGTGTGAGTGTGTGTGTGTGTGTGTGTGTGTGTGTGTAGTGAAAGTCCATGCTGCGTGAGAGATGTGGTCCAGGCTGAACTCATGGCCCTGTCACTCCACACTGCAGTTTTCCCCTGCTCCTCTTGGTTCTCTATTGCCAATAAGGAGGATAGTCAGGAAAGAGGATTATTGGTATTGATCTACCCAGGGGGATCATTAGGCATCACTATCAATCCACAGCTCCTAGCGCACAGCGCCGGGCCGCGCAGACATTGCCAATTTGTTCCTATTAGAGAGCCAGTCTCTGGGTGTCTGCTCTGATAGAGGCTGCTTGGAGCCCACCACCTACAGCCTACAGTCTACAAACTAGAGCCTGCAGTCTACAAACTAGAGCCTGCGGTCTGTAGCTGCACAGTCCAGAGTCCAGAGTTCTGATGAGCCAAACTGGCCCAGGCGAGGTCTGAGGTGAGTGACAGGCCAGCTATCTGTAGGCCAAACTCCGCCGTTCCCTTTGTGATGTTTCCCAGGTTCAACACAAAGCATTGTGGGGTGGAGGTGATGACGGCTAGGTAAAAACCAAAAAAAACATGAAGAATAACACCTCTGTCAATCTGAAAGAATATTTTCCCACTTGATTTGATTCATGCTTAATTTCCCTCTCATATCCCTCTATTGGCTTTACGTCTTAGAGAGAAAACAATGACTTATTAACCAATTGTAGTTTTTCTACTTCTGGTTGCGAGGACACCCCCCACAGTACCTGATGCTGCCATCCTGGTCCTGGTATTCTTTACCGTCAGGTAATTGAAGTTGTAATGGAATACCTCCGGCAGGCTTATCCGGCATGGCCTGCTTATCTGTGTAAGCTGGCTGTTCTGGGGAGTAAAGCCTGTTGATCCGCCTTTCCCTTCGTATGCTGACTGACTGGCACCCTCTCTGCCACCGTACGCCTCGCGGCCTGAAGTGGGGGAGCCACGTAACCAGTTGCCAACACGTGCTCAGACGGCCGCTCACAAGGCGACAAGAGATTTGCAGGTGACGCTCAGAGTGGCCATGTTTTGATATGGCGTCAGAGCACCATGTCACCGCTATCAGCGATTAAAACCAAACACGCTACTAGAATATGAATTCACCCGCCTCTTACCTGCTACCTCTTTCTGGACTCTTTCTTGTCTGCTTCTCTGTCTGTCATGTTCTGACCCTCCTCCCGCCCGCTCCCTCTTTCTGGACTGTCTGTCTGCCTCTCTGTCTATCATGGCCTTGGTCTATTCCCAGAAGACTAGCGTAGAGCAGCAGACAGTACAAACTGCTAACTCAACGCAGGCCATGTCGACAGCTCACAGACATGAGAGAAATATTTCTTGTATTTAACCACATTTTTTGAATTTTCCTCTCTTTTTTTAGCCAAACATACTTACATTCCCCTGTTCACTCACACCATGCAAAAAGTCTACTTTTGTCTCTCTACGGCCTCTCATTCAAATATAAAAAATATATACTACTGTTCAAAAGCTTGGGGTCTTCCATTTGCAGCATTTACAGCCTTCCAGATCTTTGACATTCTAGTTGTCAATTTGTTGAGGTAATCTGAAGAGATTTCACCCCATGCTTCTGCTTCCTGAAACACCTCCCACCAGTTGAATGGGCTTGATGGACACTTCTTATGTACCATACAGTCAAGCAGATCCCACAGCAGCTCAGTAGGGTTGAGATCCAGTGACTGTGCTGGCCACTCCATTATAGACAGAATATCAGCTGACTGCTTCTTCCCTAAATAGTTCTTGCATAGTTTGGAGCTGTGCTTTGGGTCATTGTCCTGTTATAGGAGGAAATAGGCTCCAATCAGGCGCCGTTCACAGGGTATGGCATGGCATTGCAAAACTGAGTGATAGCCTTCCTCCTTCAAGATCCCTTTTACTCTGTACACATCTCCCACTTTACCACCACCAATGCACCCCCAGACCATCACATTGCCTCAACCTTGCTTGACAGATGGCGTAAAGCGCTCCTCCAGCATCTTTTAATTTTGTCAGGATTACGGAGACAGGACACAAGCGCAGGGAGAATGGAGGACATTTAATAAAAGAACTAAAACATGACAAAACAAAAACTAAACAATAAGACCAAAACAGAACAACCACGACAGAAGGCTTAGGCCAAAACAAACCCGACAAGATACAGTGGGAAAGGAGGAACTTAAATAGGAACAGTGATTAGGGAAACAGGTGAGGGCGATAAACAACAAACGAGTGTCCATAATCCAAACGAGGGAGAGAGGGCGTTGGATCTCACTGGCATGGCAATCTTGCCGTACCAGGACGTGACAAATTTGGCCTGCATCTCACGGATTTTCTTTGTTATCCGAGCACTTCAAATTTAGATTCGTCTATCCATACATGTTGCATTTTTTTTCAATCTTCCTCTGTCCAGTATGTGTGTTATTTTGGCCATCTTAATCTTTTTTTTATTGGCCAGCGTGAGATATGGCTTTTTCTTTGGAACGCTGCCTAAAGGCCAGCATCCCTGAGACGCCTCTTCACTGTTGACTTTAAGACTGGTGTCATGAAACCTATTTCATGAAACCTGTTCAGGACCTGTGAGGCGTCTGTTTCTCAAACTTGACACTCAAATGTAGTTGTCCTCTTGCTCAGATGTGCACTGGGGCCTCACACTCCTCTTTCTATTCTGGTTAGAACCAGTTTGCGCTGTTCTGTTAAGGGAGTAGTACACATCATTGTTTGAAATCTTCGGTTTCTTGGCAATTTCTCACATGGAATAGCCTTCATTTCTCAAGAATAGACAGATGAGTTTCAGAAGAAATTTCTTTGTTTCTGGCTATTTTGAGCCTGCAATCGAACCCACAATTGTTGATGCTCTAGACACTCTACTAGCCTAAAGAAGGCCAGTTTTATTGCTTCTTTAATCAGCACAACAGTTTTCAGCTGTGCTAACATTATTGCAAAAGTGTTTTAATGATCAAGAGCCTCTTAAAATTATAAACTTGGATTAGCAAACACAACGTGCCATTGGAACACAGGACTGATGGTTGCTGATAATGGACCTCTGTACGCTTATGTAGGAACTCCATTAAAAGCCGTTCCAGCTACAATAGTCATTTACAACATTAATAATGTCTACACTGTATTTCTGATCAATTTGAAGTTATTTTAATGGACAAAAAATGTGCTTTTCTTTTGAAAACAAGGACATTTCTTAGTGACCCCATACTTTTGATCGGGTTGTGTATATTAACATTTTTTGACAAAAGATTATTTCTATGCTTGGAGGACGCTGACATATCAAGCCTTTCTGCACTTCATCCCTGCTTATGCTCTGTGAAGGGGATTTTGACACCTGGTTTATAATGAAAGCACCTTGGAATAAAGGACTGTATGAATAGACAGCGTCTTTGGGCTTGGCATTGTACTTGCATGTGCTCAGTTTGCCCAAACCATGGCGCTCAGAGAGTGAGGGGGATTTGGTGCTTTGAATTGGAAGGAAAGCCTCGGGATGAAGCTGGTTTCCCCTCACAGGCCTTGTGTATGTGGGTTTCTATCATTGCATGTGTTCATGAATGTTCGTGGTTCCTCTGACACGGCAGTTGATCCCTCAAACCCTTCCAGTTGACCCTTGCTCATTCCCCCAAACATTCACAAATAGGAGGCCGGACAGACGGACCCTGTGACGATGCAAGCTAGGCGGGGATCAGCAGGTGCTCTTTTCTCACGACCCTTGACCCGGTGGCCTCTGGCTGCAGCCCAGTCTAGCCTTGATGATGCAGAAAACAACCCCCACAGCGTCTCACAGCCCCAATCTGAGTGAACACCTCTCATTCTTTAGACACACACTTCAGGTTCCCCATTTGGCATGTTACACTATGCCTGTTGTACAACCTGAGTGGCTGTCATGTCCTACAGGTCTATTAGAGGGCCAGTAGTAGGCGTGAGGGGGGCTCAAGATCTTTATTCAAAGTTTCGATTAAAGCCTTGTTTCCATTGGCACTCTGAAGTCCTGGATAGCTTGAATGAGGTTTCCAGTGCCTCTAAATATATTAGAAATTAATGACTGAATAGTGCTATATTTTTGCTACATCTCTATACGTTAATTGTCTCAGGAACATTTTAGATTTTTAATACCCTCAAACAGCAAGTTAGGCATTCAGAATAAGACTGTGAAGGTTTCCTTGTGTCTCATGTATAATATCCAAACTGTATTGGTTCTGATAAAATAACATACCAATGAATCATTAGGCCTATGTGATTACTATTTGAGATGGATTAAGCTTTGATCTAAATTTAGGCCCTCCAAAAAAACACAAAATTTGTGAGAAGTGGTAATCTTTGATTTTAAATAACCCTAATTATAGCAAGTGTTCTGGAGCAAGTTCTAGCACACTTAGGCAACTAATCTTGATGAGTGTTATTTTAGGCTTAAGTGACTGAGTCGGTTTCTGTGCTTATATATCACGGTCACTCACTACAGAAATTCCGCCTTTCAAAGGTCCTCTGATGGCTCTATGTATTTTCCAGGAATTGTGCTCATTGACCAAGCCCCCCCCCCACACACACACACCCACACACACATATACACACACACACACACACACACACACACACACACACATTTAATAGCCAGCATCTGTATATTCTGAAATTGTAAACCTTTGGCTAAAACCTGTTAGATAACTGGCAATCTAGATCTATGTAAAATAATTTAATGAACCCTCACTGTGCTGTAAATAATGTTACTTCATACTACTGCCAGACTCAGTTATGAATTTAGCTTTCTAGCTAGCTAAACTGTTTGCGCCATCGAAATAGATAATGTTAGATCATTTTGCTGGATTCCTGCCTTGCTCATACTCTCTGCCCCCTTGAGGGTTTTGGAAATTAAATGGCCTCTCATTTATTCCATAGACATTTCAATAGCATTGCAGTTTATTGTGCTATTGTGTTGGATATTGCACTCTGCTAATCTCATCAGCTAGAGTCCAACCAAGTCAAATTCTGGGTATGTGTAAATCTAGTTGGCAAATAATGGTGTTTGTGATTTTAAACATTGCATAGGTACAAAAATGTCAGTGGTATATCAGTACCACCTAGCTATCTATATTGAAAATGACTGCAAGCTCATGTTAGTTTACTTGTTTCAATTGAATCTAAAGTAACATTAGCTACCTAGCATATTTGAAGTGTGACTGACTTCTGAAAGGTTTACTGTGTTGGACAAAAAAAACACAAGGACTCAATTGGGCTGAAACAAGTTGTGACCTACTGAGGAATAATGTTGTCTGTTGGTCCCTCATCATAATTTATCATGGCAGAGCACACAACATAGTAGCCAGCGTAAACTAACACAGCAGGTGTAAAACAGTTTTCAGTTCAGAATTCATTAAAGGATGCAGTCTTCTTTTTTCCAATCTCCTTACAAAAACTAAAGTATCTCAGTTAGAATTAGTGAAATCTGTTGAACATGCAACATCTATGTTTTTTTTTCTGGATGACACACACAAACTTAGGAATCCATCTTTTTCAATGCCTAGTTACTATCTATGTGCCATAGCAGTACAGGACAATTTTACTGTAATGATTCATATTTGGTATACATACAGTGCATTTGGAAAGGATTCTGACCCATTCATTTCCTCTGCATTTTGTTGTTATAACCTTCATTTCAAATTGATTAAATATGTATTTAATCAATTCGAAATGAAGGCTATAACTTTGTCATGATGGGGTATGGTATGTAGACATGGTACGTAGACATGGTACGTAGATATTTAATCGAATTGATTAAATATATATTTTTGCCATCTGTCTACGTACCATACCCCATCATGACAAAGTGAGAACTAATTTTTCAAAATTTGTTCCAATTTATTGATAATCGCAGTTCACTGATGCTCCCCACTCAATCTGACAGAGCTTGAGAGAACCTGCAAGAACAATGGGTTAAACTGCTTAAATCCAGGAGTGCAAAGCCGGTAAAGGCATACCCAAGAAGACTGAAAGCTGTGATTGCTGCCAAAGGTGCTTGTACAAGGTATTGAACAAAGGTTCACTTAAAGGCGTAAAAAAGAGGCCTTAAAACTGTATAACTGATCAATGCACTGACATACCTTGTCAATTAATGCTTTAAAATAAAAACTAATTATGAATAAGATATTCTGAACTCTACAGCTTCTGTCCCAAAATAAATACTTTGAAATTACACTAACTGGCGAAATGATGTGAATCTCACGTTTCGTTCCCTCTCCATCCCAGATGCTAACAGTGGCATCAATTACATTAAACACGTCTTTGTAGTACTAGCCATCTATCATTAGCCAATTTACAGTTAACTGGCTAGCTAAAATCACTAGCTTAGAACAAAATAGCTAGTCTAGTGTCAACAATCCAATTGACCTCTCAATTTCATAATCGTTATCTCCCTTCTCCTTGACCCTTCAAAAAGGTAAGAAGGGAAGGACCTCTGGCTTTGTCATCCAATGAATTTTCAAGGAGGGAAGAAAAGCAGAAGAGGATTATGAATTGAGAAAAGAATAGTTACTTTTTTTGGTCAGTCGGAGTAATGTATGGATATCATATTTTAGCTTTTTAGGTCATTTTGGGCCGATAGAGGGATATTGGATGACCATTTTAAGGACACTTTTAAAGACAATTTTGATTTTAAGGTGATTGAGTTTTTTACAACTGTTATTGGATGTGGGTTTATGACTGGTTTTAATAAAAAAAAATACTATTAATTGGTCTTTATGTTTTCATGTTTTTATTTTTATATATGTGTTTTAGAGTTTGTAGGCCATCATTGAACAGTACAATTAAGAACTTGTTCTTAATTGACTTGCCTAATCAAAGTATAAATCTATGAACCACCCCAGAGAGAAACCAATTGACAAACGGGTGGTGTTTGAAAGTTTGTTTTTCTATTCATTAAACAACTTGCTATGATTTGTGCTTCAGTAACTTCAGTAGTATTATTTAGCCTGCAATGTGCACGCTGCACTGTGGTTGTTTTCTTCATGAGGACCATGGTGTAGTTACGAATAAATACCAGTACTGAGAATTTGTTTGTGTGGAACACAGAGTTAGCCTGCCCTGGGTTACAGCAGTAGTAGCTACCCCGTTGTACAACAGTGGTATTTTAGCTAAGGTTTCTCTCTCCTTTTGGAAATCAAAGGCGTTGTCGTAATCACTTCAGCCTGGGTGTAGTATGGGCTCTCATTTGAACTGCTGCCCAACAGTCACTGTGTTGTTCTCACACGTCTTCAGTCATGGTTCGCTCATAGGGAGCTGTTCAGCATCGGTCCCACACACACACACACACACACACACCAGACCACTGACCACACAAGAAGGCCTGGGCCTTGAGTCTTGAAGTCTTGAAAATAATTCCCCCAGGGAATATGGAAAGATGTACTGCTTTGCCTTAACTCATCAAATGCAGAACCACAGAAACGTGTATGCAAAAGTACTGTTCGATCATTTAGTACCTAACACAAAGGACAAGTTGCACAGAACGCTGCTGTTGTCTGCTAAATGATCAAAATAAACGACTTGCAGTAAGTATGGCTAGTTGATTTTACACAGCAGTAATGCCAAATTGAACTATTTGTTTAACGCCACCCATTCAGTGGATGGTGCTATGGTTGTGTGAGCGTTAGTTGTGCGTTCCCTCAGCAATGTGTTCTGATCACGCCCACCAGTAGAGGGCAATGTGACCTGCCTAGGAGCATGGCCAGCGGCAGCAGTTTATGGATGTAGCGTTGCAATTGCCACACACACACACACACACACACACACACACACACACACACACACACACACACACACACGACCAACCCCTCTACCTCGTTTTGTTATTATACACACATACACAATAGATTCTACACAGATGCTCTTGTCCTTTAGCGCTGTACTGTTTCTTCACGGTGGTGTGGAGAAGGGCTGTGATCCCAGTCATGGCATGTCTCTGTCGCGCAGCACTCAGCTGCATCCTCTCCCAGTTCATCTCTAATTGTAACGTGGTCCAGAGGAAGTAAACAGCACACCGGTCATGAAGCCCATACGGAGCCTAAATCACTTCTTTGTATTGCTATGGAAGCATGCCACTCTGTCCTGCTCTTGCATTTGTCTGTCCTCAGTGAATCGGTATTCATGGCATCCTCACAGTCGCATGGATTTTTGTACCTAATTCAGGGGTGAATATCAAATGTAACCTGAAGGACTTTTGTTAAATTAAAATAAATATGTGGTCGTGTACAATGAATTCCAGTTTTGGTCTTTGTGTTTTGAAGAGACAGTGGAGGCAGACGGTCTGGGAGTAATCAAATAAAAACAGGGATCATTCATGATCCTTAAAAACACACAAATAAAGAAATAAAGGAATCGCTCAATGCCAATGGGAGCTCTGTGTTTTCGCGTCCGTGCATTTTACCCACAGGACCACTGGGCTGGGGATCTCACTGGCGGATACTCAGAAACATCATCTTCATTTGTTGTGTGTTTGTGTGTGCGTGTTGTCTATAGAGGACGTAGAGAGGGAATGAGAGAGGGAGAAAAACGAGAGGAGAGATGGATGAGGGCCGTTCTGGTGTTCTTGGTGTTTTAATTATCCTGTGCTCTGTCGTTGGGTCGGCGCTTCTGATCTTCGTCTGGCTTATATACCCGCCTCGTGATTTGTGCGGTACCTTTATCCTTAAGCCTTCAGCTCCTCTGACCAAACAAAGAAAAAAGGCAGGGCAAAGAAGGGGTTTTAAAACAGTAACTATGCCGCGCTTACCATTAATATCCCTCGGTCACCTTTTTTTATACGTTTCGAGAGCATAGTAACCCCCATTAAGTGACCCTGGTGCATGTGGGTTTGGGCCAGGCCGCCCCCTGAATATAGTTACTGTAGTGGTGCGTATAGATGACTCCTATATGACCAGGTCCACATCTGCCCCTCTCATTTACTACTCAAAAGGAAGAGCCAAGTGCTGGCAGCCTGGTAAACCAGTTGTTTTTTCCTTCCCTCTCTGCTCTTTCTTTCCTTTTTCCCTTTTATTTTGGAGTGGAGGAGATCATGGAAATGCCAAGCGTTCCGGCAACATAGTGTCTCTGACAACACTATTGGCTGAAGAATGGCTTCTTCTTTGGATGGGCACACTAGTCACATGATCCTTCTGTAGAACCTCCCTGAAGCAGAATCATCCTCAGATTCCATTTTAGACATCTGAGGTGATTCATCTGTTTACTGATGTATTTATGTCGTAGCATCATCTTGTACTATTACTGCACACTTAAATACATTCCTCACATCTTAATGCAAAAACTAGTTCAAATGTTTTTCATATATGATCATGTTTTATTCATCATTTTCTTTTTC
Organism: Esox masquinongy; assembly: GCA_016801175.1. Taxonomy (NCBI): domain Eukaryota; kingdom Metazoa; phylum Chordata; class Actinopteri; order Esociformes; family Esocidae; genus Esox; species Esox masquinongy. The sequence goes on along the minus strand of JACXGI010001192.1, from coordinate 42,910 downwards.
TACAATATAACATGACATACTGTTGTTCTGTTGGGGGACAATGCTGGTAGAGAGATGTTTATCTATATTCTGTTCAAATGTTTTGGCAGTAGTATTATGTATTTATTTTAAGTTAACATATTTATTTGCCTGTATTTAATTTAGAGACGATGTCAGGATTTTGTTTTATATGTGCCAATCCTCTTGTTCGAATACATTCAGCTAAATGTAACCAAAGGAAGTGTAAATATTAAGTAGAAGGGAATCTAGGTACGGTAGCAAATACTAAATTTCCTTAAGAATGTTTGTGTCAGTAACTCAATGTGTGTAAGGCCAGTGTTGTGTACAGTATATGTGTTTGTGTCATTTATAGTGTGTACTGTATCTCCATGACAACATGTTTTTGATGTTGGGTCCTTTCCTGACATTTCCCTTTTTGGGGAGGATTGTGAATTGCCTCGCTTCTCCTTCAGCCAGCGTGTCATAAGGAAAAAAGGTGTTGGGGATACGAGGGGGGGTGGGGTGGGTAACGGAGGCAGGGGGGGTGCAATATGAGGAATCTAATGGGCGTCTGGTCTGATTGTCCTCAGCCATGGCAGTAGAGACAAAGCAGATGAATTGTGAAATGTATTCGAAGAGATTGGAGACAAGTGCATGTCAGCAGCCCCTCCATCTCTCCTCCTATCAGCCCCCCTTTCTCCAGGAACCCTCCCTCTCCATCTCTTCTCTCCTCTTTTTGTCTGACACTGAAAAAAACAGGCTTGACAGCAGTGCTCTGTTTGAGCAAAACATTAAAAAAGAAAATGCAATTTTCACCAGTTTTTCTTTTATATTAGCTACTCAGTCAGACGCTCAGCGTATTGCATCCATATTAATTGTGAAATATTGCATGACAAATCTCTGCAATGTTTATCACTAAATGTACATCAAAAGTGTTTCGATTCATACATTCTGAATTGTTGACAAGAGATTATATTATTTCTTACAAAACAATACTAATAAATTAAATTATAGATGACAGTAAATAAAAGAAAATCTCAAGTCAAAATTACTATTCAGTGATCACATTTTTAAAATATTTTTTTATCAGCTTAATTTCTACGAACCATCATCTTGCCGCAGTGATCTTCAGTATATTTTTAAATAATTTTGAAATTGTTGTTTAAGAGGCGGAATAGCCAGTGTGTCTGGTGAGCGTCTGGCCTGCGTCTGGGTCCTGTCTGCCCTCTGCCCCGGTCGCTGACCCCTAGGACGCAGTCAGACAGACCGCCAGTGAGCCAGCACAGAGGGGCTCTCTGTCAATCCGCCCCCCTTACCTGGTAGCGTAGTGGCTCCACCATACCCAACACATGCAACCCCTGGTGACAGCAGAGTGAGGAGGTGCACCAGGGAATGGATCAAGCCTAACAGCCAAGTCTGTGGTATGAAGGGACTGGAATCCTGCACATGTGTTTCTGGTGGGCTTCCATAGTAGGTGTGAGTGATGCCTTTAGGGGAGGAATGGGTAATGTACCCCAATGCCGTGAGTGTGACATACACCCATGTGTGGGTTGGGAGATTTCAGACAGCCGCAGTGCCTTTGAAATGTTGTAGAGGAAATGTTGAGTGTTCTTAAAAAAATCACTTTTCACAAAACACAGTCATTGATTATGTGTATTTACCCATATATATAAAATAACATTTTCTAGATTTTATTCATTTCAAATATTTTTTTATTAATTCCTAATATCATATACTTTCAGAAAATGGCTATTCTAAAATCTATTAATTAAAACGAAAAATAGATTGTGTCATTAAAACAATCTTTGGCACAATCGTGTGGCCGTGATGACAACAGTGGACTGTCAGCTTTAGTTTTGTGTTGACAGCATTACTTATTCATCCTTACATCACTCTGTATCTTAATATGAATAATGGAGGAGTTATCAGAGGAGGAAGAGGGATGTGAGAGAGGGATGCCACACAGTGTGGGACCTGCATCATCTCTCTGCTCTTCTCGCTCTACGTCCCTCTGAGGAACAGGCACGGGGAAAGGGTAGCTCAGACCCTGGGTATGCTTGGTAGAGTGCCTGGCCTGTTTCCCTAGTCCTGGGCTGTGATCTACCTCTGTCTCTCCTGACTCCTCTGCCTGCCTGCATGTCTTTCTCTCCGGTCGGGTTTAATAACAGTGTATAAATCAAAAGCCTCCTGTCAACCATGGAGCCTTCATTAAATTCAAATGGGAAACTGGCCTCTTCGGATCCAATTTTAATAAAACCAGGTAATCAAATATGGGTTTAAAAAAATAGGTAATAATTTCCCAGCCCCAGAGATGCTCGCCACCCAGTGTTTTTGTGTACGTGTCATGTTAACAGGGTTGAAGAACCCTATCATGTAGAGACACTGGCCACATCACAATTGACACAGAGGCACACTGAGGCTGCACACTAGGACACAGCCACTGACTTCTGTGCTATAAGACGTAGATGACCTTTAAACAAATGTATGTATTTGTATTTTAATGCAAATTCAAACTGCTAGAATTTGCAATATATTTATAATACACATTTGTAGTAAAAAAAAAAAAAAAAGGTCCCTCCTTTGTATTCTACTAAATGTTTTCAGATGTATTTGAAATTGTTTGCGCATATAGATATGTCAGGCAACAGAGATCGAGAAACATGGTGGACAGAGCAGACACAAACACACACTCGCAATGTGAATAAAGGTTGGTTTGGGATGCGGTGGAGCAGAGGTTAGTGCTGTGAATGGGAGCTAAGGGATTCTGGGGCACAGGATGATGTGTAGTCGCCGTTTCATACGTTTTCGCCGCTGATTTCAGGGGCAGATGCTTGGCTTCCCAGGCTGCAATTCTTCCTGACTGTCTGGGCTTTCTATCCGAGGGATTGGCTGTAGTCCTGTCAGTTGTAGATCACCCATATTCAGACAGCTTGTGTGATTCTGTAGGTGACCAGTGTTGACTTATAAGGCCCAGCTCTGAGCTGTAACCTTTATTATCCTGCCCTGACAGCAGACCTACAGTACTTACTTTCATATTGCCCAGATTATGACAGTGTTCCACCGTGTCCGTTATGGTTTTATAGAAGTATTTATATGCGCTTAAAACATACTGTAGTTGTTATTGTTATCCTTAATTATGTTTCAGAATTAAAACAAATATATGTCTAATGTTGTGTTTGAGTGTACATGTTAAAAATGAAAGGCATTAATTAAATTTGGCTGTATATCATATTCTTATTAAAACAATTCTCAAGGCTTGATGAAGCAGTTGAATTATACAGCCTGTGAGCAGAAGAGGGCACTGTCCGTTACTGATGGTGCGCTCTCTCCTTCGGTCTCCTTCGGTCTCCCTCTCCGTGTCCCTCTCTTTCCCTCTGTTTCTTCCTCTTTGTCTCTATCTCTCTTTCTACCTTTCACTCCCTCTGTCTCTCCCTTTCTGTTTCCTTCTCTTTCTCCCTCTCTGTTTCCTTCTCTCTCTCCCTTTCTGTTTCCTTCTCTGCCTCTCCCTCTCTGTTTCCTTCTCTGTCTCTCTCTCCCACTCTGTCTCTCTATTTCTCTCTCCCTGTCTCTCTCTCCCATCTCTCTTCATCTCTCCATCCTGTCTTTGTCTCTGTCAATGTCAATACAAATATTTATTTTCTTCAATTTGATGGGCTTTATTGGCCCGGGAAATTTGTTTTCATTGCAAAAACAAGTGAAATATAATAATAAAATAGCTATAATAAATAACTACGGTGAAAAAAAAAATTAGAAAATTATGTAGATATTACGCTTACGTTTTTAAATTATAAAAACATTTTGAATGCTATATTATATGCTACTTACAGTGAAACTTGCAAATAGTTACGAGTAAAATGACAAGGGAAAATAAACAAGACATGAATATGGGTTATGGTCACAGTGTTGTTTGTGCTCCACTACTTGCCCTTTTCTCATTGCAGCAGATCACATATGTTGCTGCTTTGATTGTATATTGTGATGTTTCACCTAACAAACATTTTCTTAATGTTTGATTTGATTTCAAATGTTTTGTGGGTCTGTATGATCTGAGGAAAATATAAAATTATAAAAGTTTGTCGCACTCTGTTTCTGTCTTTGAATCTCTATCTCTGTCGACCTGTCTTTTTCTGTCTCTGTATCTCTTTCTGTCTCTTTATCTCTGTCTGTTTTTGTCTCTTTATCTCTATCTCTGTCTCTCCATCTGTTTATGTCTCTGTATCTCTGTCTCTATCTCTGTCTCTCTGTCTGATGCTGTCCCCTCTCTCTCTGTCTCTCTGTCTGATGCTGTCCCCTCTCTCTCTGTCTCTCTGTCTGATGCTGTCCCCTCTCTCTCTGTCTCTCTGTCTGATGCTGTCCCCTCTCTCTCTGTCTCTCTGTCTGATGCTGTCCCCTCTCTCTCTGTCTCTCTGTCTGATGCTGTC
>JACXGI010001192.1:27392-38410 GCA_016801175.1 Esox masquinongy | reverse complement strand
TTTCTTTCTCTATCTCTCCCTTTCTCCCCCTCCACTCAGCCCTGTTCTCTATAATTTCTTCCATGAAAACATTAAGAAAATGTGTCATGTATTTATCTTGAACCAACATGCATTCAAATCACTTATGTATGGTCCAAAATATATAGAGGATTAAATAAATCTTATTCTAACTGAACTGATCACAGTAAACATTTTGTATTTAGCATATATTATATCTTAAATTAGGTTATTTGCATTACTGTTGAATGCTGTTGGTGATATAATACTACTGTAGTGGTACTGTAGTGATGATGTAGTAATACTTCAGTGTTACTAAAGATGTTCTGTATGGGCTCTGTAGTGGTTCTGCCAGGGTTCTATAGTGATACTTTAGTGGTACATTAGTGATGATTTGGTAATAGTACTTTAGTGTTACTTGAGTAGGACTGAGGTGGTTCTGTATTTGTTCTGTAGTAGTACTGTAGTGGTACTGCATTGATGCTGTAATGGTGCTCTAGTGGTTGTTTAGGAGTAATGTAGTAGTACTTGCTACTGTAGTGATTCTGTAGTGATACTGGTGTAATGCTGTAGTGGAACTGTAGTTGTTCTGAAGTCATACTGAAGTATTCTTTTAGTGGTTCTGTAATGATACTTTGATACGGTACTTTGATGCTGTACTGGTACTGTTGTTGCACTATAGTGGTTCTGGGGAGTTTCCCTACAGGCTGTGGATGAGTCATGGTTCTCAGTATGTCAGCCCACAGTCAGGACTGTTCAACCTTTCACTTTTCAAATGTTACATCTTCAGTCTCCCTTGATCCGTATGATTTGGCTTTTTCTGATAATCAGTGCACATTTAATAGAAAGCCTGTAGGTGTGCGGATATGTTCTTCAATTGGATGGTAGTTTTTAAACACTATAATACGGGCTCTGAACACAGCTCATGGTTGGGATGGTAGATTTTAAACACTATAATACGGGCTCTGAACACAGCTCATGGTTGGTCTGCCTGTGACAGCACATGCGCCAAACGTTCCATTTCCATACTAAACAACTATCCTGTACTTTCCATTTAGTGAATACTCTTCCTTTGAATTGTGTTCATGATTTACAGTCCTCTTTTCAGTTTTTCCTGTGATAAAGCCCTGGTTTTCTTTTTCTCCTCTAAAAGTATCCCTTTGTTAAAGATTAGAAGATGGACTAGAAGTACCCCCCACCTCCCCATCCTCACTAGAAGCACCATCATCACAGCCAGATATACCTGAGCACTGTTCTGGCTGCCCATCCCCTCCTGCCTCCCTTCCTGTTGCCATGCCGGCCTGGCGGCCAGTGTAGTGGGGGCCCTGGTGCTCCAGCACAGCCCAGCTTGCTCCTCTCCTTCTCTACTTCCATAAATCTTCCTATGGGCTGGAAGGAACGGGAGGAAGGTATTGGGTTGGTACAGACAACAATAACCATGGCTCTCTCCATCATAGGGTTATCTGGCTCCCACAGGCAGACAGGCAGACAGGCAGGCAGACAGGCAGACAGGCAGCAAGGCAGACAGCTATTATAAGCTATTGCAAACCACATCCTTTGCTGCATTTCCTTAAGCTTTGGATCCTTGTGTTTTACACCCTAACATTTTGTGGGCCCTAGGCGAGATTTAGATGGGGGGACCCCACCTCACGGCAAAATATTTCCTCTTGAAGGTGGAGATAAAAAATATATCTATTAAAAAAAGTTTATTTTCTTCAACTTTTATGCAACTGTAGACATTTTGCTATGGGCTAAAGAGAAAACATTTACAACTTTACAAATGATTTCCTTCAATTCTACACATTTGCCATGGGGCGGAGAGAACATTTTTCAATTACATAATACATTTAATGCATTTCTAAATATTTTACCAGAGGACTGAGAGAAGTATAAATACATTTTACAGTAAAAATGTTTTTTGCAATCTAAATTTTTTGCCTTAAGGTAGTTAGCAAATGTTGTAATTACATAAAACGTTGAATGCATTTCTATTCATTTTGTCATATGGACGAAAGAAAACAAGAGTGTCGTTACAGTAAGTTTCCTGCAATTCTTAATTTTTGCCATGGGATGGAGGGTAATTACTTGCAAATCTGTATACTTCACCATAACTTCTTCTGTGTTAATGTAATATCAGAGTAAGAATGACTAACTTCATTGGGAAACCCCTGGATGGTCAGGGCCCCTTCGAAGCATGGTCGATTGATAGCCAGTCAGTATTCAGAACTACAAGTTTAGATAGTTGGCTAGAACAATTGTTAATCAAAAATGGTATCTCACATGGCTAATTATTCACTTTCGGTGACTGATGTAACAAGAGAAAAACTGATGCACAACCAAATTTTGAAATTGTGTCTGTTGAATCGGGCTAATTACTCCCTATAGACAGTTACTGATAATAATGTTACTGATAATGATAAGATACTGATTATAATGGCGGCTGCCTGTTTTTTCTATGCGTTGGGTCAACCTGCTTACATCACTGTAATGCGCTGCTTTTCTTCTGTGTGTTTAGATTTGCCATATAAAATTATACCCTTAAAAATGATTTGAATAGATATTTGATTATGCTAAGTGGTTTTAGTGCAATGTTTGAGACTAGATTTGCTCAGTGTGTCTTGTAGCGTGTTTGTGTGGAGGCAGATATTTTATCAGGGCTGCAGTGCACGGGGCTATTGCTCAGTGCTGTATTAGCGTGTCAGGGACGAGTGCTATAATGAATTGCCAACCCCAAATTTTGCAAGTTAAAAAGTGGGAATGAGAGTAAACCTTTTGCTTATGTCACCTATCATCTTGAAATATTTACTATTCTCCGCCTCTCAGCTCCCTGTCTCCCTCCAGCGTGATAAAAGGTTGCGGGCTCCTTGTCTTATTAACCCCTTCATGTGCTGCCCCATCTGCTGCTCTGTCTTTCTATATCTCTCTTCCTCTCTCTTTCTATCTCTCACTCTCTGTCCCTGTGTCTCTGGCAGAAACAGACATCATAAAACCTCTTTTTGCAAAAAAAAATAATCTCAAGGAAGTGTTCAAGTTGAGAGGGCTCCTCTGGGAATTATGTGAACATTTGACCAGGTGTTCAAGACACTTTCAACATTTTATTTTATTCCGGTGTGTGTACTTGTGCATGGAGCCAGTGTGTTTGAGTTTTGAAGTGCTATGAAAACAGCACATCCATTTACTGTTGGTGTGTGTATTTACATGGAATCCAGTAGGTTATAACGAGAGAAAGAGAGAAGTAATGAGATGTACATATGTGGTAGAGTATACAGTACATCTGCTCTACAGTATTATTCACTGTGTGTTTAGAATATTCATTGCAGTGGGTAAGTATTTGAAATCCCTCAATGTGAAAGAGTAAGACTGAAATAGTGCGGTGTGTTTGCAGGATAGTGTCGGGTAAGAATTGCCTGCGGTTACCTTGCAGGACTTCTACAGTACCTCTGAAATCCACTATCTCTTTCTGTATTTCTCTCTATTCCCTTTCAACAAAAAAACATGTCCCCCAGCTAAGGTGCTCCTACTCTGTTTTTCACCAGCACTATTTTAAGAGAAAACAAAACTGTGAGGAGCGTCAGCTAGTTACTGGGTTTTGTAAAGGTGTGCTCTGCTGTGTTTCTTTGGTACTCGTTCTGCTAGCAGCCCGTAACGTGCCCCCTCCCCCGCTGTGAAGGCTAGCTGCAGGGATCAGGATTATACTGCAACCTATCACCCATCTGTGGATTGTAATTTCAGGGAAAAAATAACTTTTCATCACATTTATTTCATCCTCGCCATGATACAATAAATCACATTGTTGTTCAATGTATTACATTGTGTTGTGAGTGAATAATGGTTATAAAAAACCATTATTTGATAGAAAGTGTTTTAACTTCACAAATTATTATGGCTGCTTGATACAGTAGCCTTGCTCTGTGTACAAGAACTAGGAGTATACTGTATTTCACTTATTTCTGACAAGGAATTTGTTTCTTTGTTGAACTTAAAAATGTGCATTCTAATAGACAAGTATACTTTCCTCACACAAGGGAAAGTTGATTATAGCAATTCTTTTGACTTTGAAATCCACTACTGCGCCCAGTGCTTTTTTCTAATCAGATGCATATGAGAAACAGCGGTTGCATGAGGCCCTGTGAAGTGGAAATAACAACATAAATATCTAAATGTTGCACAAGGGATGGAGAACTCTCTCTGCGCAGGTACAGTGGGAGTTGTGGGGTCACTTAATTGGCAGTCTAGTATGGAACGCGTGATGTAGCCTTTTCACATATTTATGTGCATATTTATTTTTTAATGTTTCTTTTATTCTAGATTTGCCTCACTAATAATTCATACTTTACTGCTTTCAATTTTTTCTTTCTTTTCTTCTCCTTTTTCTTCTCCTTTTTCTTCCCTTCCAAGTGTGGCTCTGTTTCTAACAGATTCTCTGTGTTGTTGAATGGAACTGAGGAGTGAAACCTCAGGGTCTAACTGACTCTCCAGTCAGCTTGCCAGGGCCTGTCAGATTTTTTATCTGGAGGGGAGGGGTGCAGGGTTTTAGGGGGAGGGCTGGTGTGGGGGTTATGTCGGGGGGGGGGTGATCATAAATATTAGGAGCTGCAGGGAGACAAAGGGTCTGAAATGGAAAGGCTTGGCTGGACCTGGGGACCTGGCCGTGTCATGTACCACACTCATTTTTCTTGTGCGCTTAGAACTCAGTCAGGGGTTTAATTGGAATCCTGACTTCAAAGAATCTCTTGTCCCGTCCAGCAGCTCAACCTCATCCCTCACCCCACCAAGCCCCATCCCTCACCCCACCAAGCCTCATCCCTCACCCCACCAAGCCCCATCCCTCACCCCACCAAGCCCCATCCCTCACCCCACCAATCCACATCCCTGGCTGGCTGGATGAACTCATTATGTCCACAGCACATGCACACATTCACCCAGACTCTAAGCAAAACCATATCACACACAGTGTCAGCATGGACGCCACGCCACTACATTGTTTTAACATTAGTTCTTTGTTTTTGCCATTCTTTATTCTAGATCTGTATGTATTCCCTGGATCTGTGTGTGTGTGTGTGTGTGTGTGTGTGTGTATGTGTGCTTACAGTACATTGTTGTCAATACATTCTCCTGAAATTAGTACCCTTTCGTAACTATTGGACTGAGAGACATTGTTAGAAATCCAGTGGTCTTTTAAGATGTTTCTTAGTTTAAATCCCTGTGCAAACAGAGATTCGTCAGCAGCCCTCAACTTCATTCTAAGGTGCCATTGTTTCAGGCTGCACTATTTTCATTGTAATTATCAGGCGAAACATGATACCTAGTTATTGTTGATCCTTTATTCTGAGTATCTGCAGTAGCCACTTTTTGTAGTATTGGATTATACTATTGTACTAAATTGTCTTGTAGTTATGCCTAATTGGAAGAATTCTAAATATGTAACATATGCCTGTGAACAAAAGTGAGAGTCAGCTTTGGTAATAAGTCTGAAGAAAATGGATGATAAAATGTCTATATACTATTATTGGAATCAAGGGGTTGATATATAGTAAAATATGCACTATTATAATTAAAGTTTCTGCCTTCTCCCTTTGAGTTTCAGCAAGCCTTGTTAGCACTGCAGAGAAGACCTTAAAACCATACCTGGAAGTTAATATGTTTCAAAGATATAATTATAGGTTGGAAAAAAAGGACCTATTTTCAGAACTCTAACAAATCATTTTTTCCCATTATACATGGTATAGGTGTTAATGACGCCTTGTCTTTTTGATTTTGCAATATAAATTATGAAACAGCTGTATCATTTGAAGAACAGTACAGATGATAGGTGAATTTCAAATGGCCAATCTCCAGAAAAAAAAGGTATGGATTTTACATTGAAATAGTTCTTACTGAGACAGTAATCAACGAAGGAAAGAGTGTTCCTATTCTAACCTGAATATTAAGCCAATGTTGACAAGTTACAGCAGTGGTAACCTTCTTCAGTAGCCCAGGAGATCTGGAGGGTCAATTGACTTTTCCAATAGATATGTTTGATGGACAGAGGCAATGTTTACCCAGGACGCCTGATCTGATCTTCTTTTCCACTAATTAGTCTTTTGACCTATCTCATGTGACCTAAGGGCACATCTTTTGACCTATCTCATGTGACCTAAGGGCACATCTTTTGATCTATCTCATGTGACCTAAGGGCACATCTAAACTGTTCTTCCTCCTAGGCTGTGTTTAAACAGGTGACTCCTGGAGCCCATACTGTATACAGGTTATATATAACCTTACGCAGACATTTTATTACATCATAACCTTACGTAGGCATTATATTACAATCGAACGTGAGCAATATCTCTAGGCGGGTCTCTAGACATTGGACGTCTAGGGTTATGGTTTGCACCTGGTCAGATTAGTTTAGAATAAAATGATTTGAGGAACAATAGCAGTTTTACATTTCACAGCGGAGGCCATTGTGTTGTTCATTTATAATCCATTACATACCCCAGTAATGGAGGCGATTGTTTTAGGGTTATAGATGTCTTCTCCTTTGTGATCTTGTCTGCAATTATGATATGACATATCATGTCTTGCTTCAGCCAGATCTTTAAATGCATGCTTGTGGTTCATCCTGACGTGGAACCAAACGGTAGGTGATGATGAAGATGGATTGCCGTTGGACAGGAAACAGAGAGATCTGTTCCGACCCTGCTGTCTGATAGAAAACACCGTCCGCCAGGGAGAAAAAGGCGGGGCTAACAGAGCAACACAGACAGCACAGTTTCTAATGGACGTGTTAATGACCACATTGCTTAAAGGTCACTGCGGAGTGGCATTTCATTCTCCCACTCGTTGCCATCCCTGTGCACCCTCTACATTCTTATTTAGTTCTTCTTCTTATTCTCCCTCTCCGTGCCACTAAGGACATCCCACGGTGTCGCGGTGAGATGAGGATAGGAATGAAGAAAGATGGATTCAAAGGATAGAGGGCTGTGGATAGAGAGGGTTTCCCCAGAGCAGCCCAGCAAGACGTTGACTTGAAGGGACTTGAGTGTCTCGGTGTGGCGACCATCAGGCACCTCCAACATGCACACACCAAACACACACACAGGCACACTCATTTCCATTTTCTTTTATCAAATATGAAAATCCTGGGACCCCTGCTTCCCTTTGCGCCCCAAAGACCCAAACACAATGGAAATAGCAGAGAGAAAATGTAGTTAAATCTTTTTTTTTGAGGAAGGGAGGGTTGTTCGCTTTCATGATATTTCCATCTGTGCTTTCCCTTGTCAGGGGGCTCAGCTCAATGGCGGGTCTCATTTGAGAGGGAGGTTGCATCCTGGCCGACCAGAGCTGTTGTCTTCTCCACTGGAGATGGCCTCCTTGTAGTCTCCTTGAATTTCTCTTCAAATGTTTCTGTGGCCTTTGTTGAGGAATGGAAAAACGCAAATGTCCTTCACTAGTCCCGCCCCCCCCCCCGTCCACTGGCCACAATGTGGGAATTCATCCAATGGATGAAGTCACTCAGGAAGAAGGGGAACATTAAGAGTTCCAATCCAGCTGGAATGGTGGCTCGACAAATGTACTGGGCACCAGGGATGAAGATTAGAGAGAGGGGCTTGATAAATCTCATCTGTCTTGATGACTGGAGATGAGTGCTGTCCTTCCCTTTTTCATTGGAATTAATTATGTGTGAGGAGAAATCATTTGTAAGAAACCCTCTCCTTCTACTTATTCCTTGTTCCTGATAATTTCAAATCAACTACTCTTCACTAGTGATACATTTTTAGGACCTGTAATATCAGTCATATTACATCCAATTACCCCATAAATGAACATTGCTGCACCATTCTCTGAATAGTCTTTATCTTAACCAGGCACTGCAATGTTAACCACTATGTAAGGGCCAGCTAACTATTAACCACAGATTCTTCTTACCAATGGATGTGACTTCTCACTACAGTATGTCAGATCTTGATCCAGGCTTTGAAGTCTGTAGAGATGTTGATATCTGCATTGTTTTGGACAGTTGGCTTTTCACTGTAGAGGTCTGTTGGTGTAGAGCCGCAGACAGGAGGGATGAGAAGGGAAACTGCAGTGTTTGGGTGTTGTGATCTGTTTCTGAAATGCCTCGGGTCTACTGAAAACACAGATCCAGACTGCAGTTAAACACAAAGACACACACACACACCCTGGCGTAATCTCCCACCACCATCTTGGCTGATAACAAACTACATAGTGCAGAGGAGCAGAGAGGGGAGATGGGAACACTGCCTTACCTCTCGCTCTGCAAGCACAGACACAGTAGCAGAGACCACCCCAGCCAAGCAACACACACTGAGTTTACCTGTCAACTGCACCCAGAGCCAGCGCCATGACCTCTACTCCATCACTGTGGAAATAATAGGAAAACGTGGTCCCTCCCATGAGCCCCAGGTTGGGCTCAGCTCATATAAATGCTGTCGTTTATAAATGTCAGCAAAAATATTCCAAAGCCCTGGATCTCCCCAAAATACATTTTCTCCCATTTCACCCCACCTGCAATGGTATTTAAACAGAATTACTTGCCACCAGTATCACTGGGAAAATTTACTTTGGCTTTTATCCTGAATAGTTTTAAATAAAAACCAAACAAAAAAGACAGGTATTTGCATAATGCAAGAATACTAGGCAGTTATGAAACAAATATATACAATTATGTGTTAAACTTATTGGATACAAATTGTAAGATGCCATGAAAAAAATAAATTCTGTTGAAGAAAATCCTGTGTTAACAAATGTAGACAACTTTACATTTAATCAACTAAATTACCCAACACCCAACTCCCCTGTGTGACAACATAAAGTGTAGGTGCTTTCTGGCAAACTTCAGTAAACATTTTGGATAATGAGGTTTCAGTTATGCGTGACGAAAATCCAACGTTGCGTCCCACTGTAAGAACCACATTGAAAAGGTCCGGCTGTTCTCATCCTCCTTGGGTGATGCGGGTCGTCTTGCACCGCCCACGGGGCTTCCCAGCCACCGTCACCTATACTGTATCACAGCGTATTGCTGCGAAAGAGAGCCTTCGACCGCCGTGCGACCTGGGAGGCCAGTATCAGAGAACTGTGGAGGGAATTACAGGCCATCGGTGAATTGAGTCAACAAAAGTCTGGATCTCATTGGCTGATAAGCAATACATTTTACGTTTTGGAATCAATGCTCAGGCTTTCTGTTAACTCAGTTGAGATGAACGTGAAATTAACAGTCTGAAGCTTAAAAACTCACAAATGTTGCCGAGTGCAGCAGTTGAGCGTAACAAAGTGGGCCTGTATTACTCCGCATTGGGTTGTGTGTTAATTAATAACATGCATATTTTGTGTTATTTGTTTCTTCAGGTTCCCTGATGGAAAAGATTTAAAATTATACAGGGGGAAAAGACTTTTCAGGTGACTGTAAGAACATGGCTAACACACTTGTTAAAGACAAAGTCTCATGCAAACTCTCTGCATTAAGGATGCATACATTCTAACTCTATGCAACAGTACTTCATTTTTGGAATCACTCCAAAATACATTAATGCAACGAAAAGCTTATTGAAGATGCTAATAAATCAATATTACTGTAAATTCAGGAGTTAGCCTCTGTGTTAGCAACAGTTTTCTTCTCAGTCTGGAGTACATGGTGGTTAATGGCTGCATGTCTGCCTGTTCTAGCCCCAGACTGAGAGAGCATGCTGTGACAGGGAGGGGTTTCCTGGTTCTCCTGTGATGCTCTGTGTTAATGGCCTGTGTGTGCCAGGCCTCCACGGAGGGGATTACACCCACCACTAGAGAGGAGCAGACCTGAGGCCTGTGTTCTCAGCAGATATTCTCTCTTCTGCCTGTCTGCCTGCCTGTCTGTCTGCCTGTCCTTCTGCCTGTCTGTCTGCCTTGGCCACATTTCCCACTTTGTCATTTTTATTTGAGCACCGGGCTCAATTCACCAGTAACCAGAGACTCCACAGCAAGCATTAAATGATAATGGATCTACATTTGGAAATGGGTCATTTTCTCTCTTTGTCTATACTCTTTACAGATGTGCACATACTGTAAAAGCCACATATGGCATTTATGGGTAAAATTAAGATAGTAAGTAATTTAAATAACTTCCATTAATTTTATTAATAATATACTATATGTTGGTTGTTTTTTGAGTAAATTTGAAAGAAAACTTTTTTATAATGTGGCTGAATGAATTTCCAATGAACTTCTAATGGAATGTATCATCTTACTACCCCAGTAGTCAGGATTGAAATTGTTCCTTCCAACTGTGCTCCTTTCCCTAGTTCATTGTCTCCTGTTTCAAATCATCCATAATAATTCATTGTAAAAATGCAGGATAGAATTTCACACAAAAATATTCTCCATAGTTCTTTATCAACAATAAAAATGTGCCTTTAAACACTTTGCATTTAACAATTTGAATGTGTCAAGGACACTTTTTGGAGTTTTTATGCTGCCTTTTATATCCACTGACACCCCAAAGTCCATTCACAATACTCTACAAAACTATATTCAGATTGAAGAACTACTTTGGTTGCTTCAGCAGACCTGTTTTCTGTTTTAAACCTATGTTTTTTTAGACCACCTACATTGGGGTCTTCACATTCAAACATCCTTCAAACACCAGATCTCAGTTTGGGAGAACTACTTTTCCTTGTTTCAATGCACAATCATGGTGTTTTGAGTTTTTCTATTTTTTGAGTGCTTATGTTATTGTGCTCTTATATGTCCATGTTTACTGACCTATGTACTATTTATTCACTTGCAAAAACTCCCACATTACGATCAGTTGTCTGCTGCATTAGTAAAACTCAGAGTGGTTTTAGTTCAGTATTATTGAGCTCTGCGCTGCACTTCTGTGCCTACATCAGGTTAAGAGTAAGGTTCTACTCCGCTATTTGACAGTGAGAGTTACAACCCCACAACAATCAGGCACCAGACGACTAGTGTTCCAACCCTCCTACAGAGGCCTAGTGTTCCAACCTTCCTACAGAGTAACAGAGGGCTAGTGTTCCAACCCTCCT
>JACXGI010001192.1:15320-27292 GCA_016801175.1 Esox masquinongy | reverse complement strand
TTTCCTCTCCCTCCTCCTTCTGCTTCTCTTCCTCCTCTTCCTCACCCCTTCCCTTCCATCATACCTCGTTCCTGACTCAGTCTGTTAAGAACAAGAACAGATCCATGTGTGAAACTCATGGCTGGAATGTGGATTGGGGCTGGGGTGAATCAGATCAGAATTTTAAACCTTTTATTATTTGTGTATTATTTTGTAAAATATTCTTTATAAAATCCACTAAATGAGAAATGTGGATAATGCAATGCTGTAGATACATGTGGAGAGAACAGCCATAACAAGGGGGCAGCTGTTTGTGGTTTTTCTAATCAATTCAGAAAACACATTTACACGTCAGCCTGTCACGGCCTCAGTGCTGACAGCCAATCCACACTGTATTGTTGTGAAAATGAAACTTCATTTCAGCGTGCCCTTGTGTGAGGGACAAGGTCATTCGTAGGGCTAAGTGAAGGAGGTGAGGGAAGGCTGCTGAGGGCAGTGTGTTCAGTCCTCTCTCAGTGCTGCTCGGCTGGGAGGAGAACGGCCATCAGGGCCGTGGCTGTATGCTGACTGGCTCTGCAGTAGTCTCACCCCTGTCCTCCGTCAAGACACTACGCTGCTATTTCATCTGATAGCCACTGTGTTGGTGTTGTGCTCAGGTCCACATGCATTGGTGAAACTTGAATGATAAAGAGAAACCCTATGGATCTCTCTTTAATGGTGCAGATTGAATTCCTATGACAGTTCTGTTAGACCACTGCCAGAGTTTTGACTGGTGTATTATTACCCTAATTGGCGTGCTGTTCAATGTGTACATTGTAATTCAATATCCTTGTATCACGTTAGAGGTACCTCGTTTTCCTGTTCTACATAGTGCTGATGGCAGACACATTGCTAGTAGCTAGATGTTTATCACCTAGCTGGGCTGCAGTGGCAGGATGACTACTGGGGCCCTTCCTCTCTGCTCCCCCAGGGCACTGGGGCCCTTCCTCTCTGCTCCCCCAGGGCACTGGGGCCCTTCCTCTCCTCTCCCCCAGGGTACTGGAGCCCTTCCTCCCTGCTCCCCAGGGTACTGGGGCCCTTCCTCCCTGCTCCCCCAGGATACTGGGGCCCTACCCATTATGCAGCCCATATGAGGGAACAGTGTTCCCCCCTAAACTATGCCTGGCCTGGATAACGATGCTTGAACACGCACTCTCATCTGATCAAGACTTATGGGGAGAAGTTTGCCTTCTAACTTCATTTCCTCTCAGTGCTGCAGTGCAACGACATTCCCTTTCCCATGATGGAGTGGTTGGAAGCTGTGGATGAAGTAGCTGAGATACATTTGTTCAATGAGGCGTCAAGAGTCCAGCTTTTCCAGGATACTGAATGAATTGTTTTAAATAAGCTGTTGAGTGCTTGCGGCTTTCTTTTCCCCGTCTCTCTCCTTCATGTCCCATCTTTAAACTCACGCTGCCTTGACGTTGGCGGCAGTCTTCAGTCCCCACCTGGGCTGTGGTGTCATGCTGCCATTCAGGGGCCATTGTCCTCCAAATGGCAACATTAGCCATTCTCCTCCCTGCAAAAGGAATCTTACTGAAGTGCAGGAAGGTTTAGGTCGGTACAGATTACACTATGAGAAAGAGGCTGTTATACACCGCTAGGAAAATACATTGGAAATGCTGCTAGTGGAAAGCCCTGCTCTGTACCTCATTTAATGACATCTCGGTTTTAAACCTCTCTACTGTCGTCAGTAGACTTTTTCCCCCCAGAACTAATGTTTCTGATTATTATAATTTTTCTTCGATATTCTTTTTCGTGGCACACATTATTTGTGAAATTCCCCAAGCTGCTAAGGATAAATGACAAGGAGCGGTAAGGAAGAAGCATGGACGTCTTTGATACAAAGTGTTAAGGAGAACAGTCACACCCAAAATGAACTAGATGGCTTCCTCGACATGCTCCATATTCTGACAGCAGATGGATGTCTAGATACAAAGCAGCCTGATATTCAGGCATCTCCTCCATTTAAATGTCACTTTTGAAATAAAAAAGGTATTACTGAATCTGAATCTGATGTAGACATTAGCAGGGATGGAACTGTTTGAGTGACAAACCTTGTCTGCCGAACAGGGCCGAATGAACGAGCTGGAAGATAGAAATACTGAGGAAACACTGAGGAATAGAAGGATTAGACAGCTCACTGAAGAACCAACGGATCTGCTCTTACAGGAGGCTGTTTCATCAAGTTCTGAGGAGAAGTCAATAGTCCTCATACACAGAAGTCTGAATTATAAGCAGGCCCTGCATTGTAGCGTTGCAGTGTGGCCCTAACAGGGACTCTAACACCCCACCATAAGGTCTAAAGAGCAGCTGGAGTCTTCCAACCATGAAAACAATGTGCCACTCAACACTGTTTGTGCTGTATATCAGAAGATGTATATTTTTTATTTTACTTGGCTAGTTGTCTTTGGCCAGGCGATACTAAGTTATGTGACTTGTAATGGTCTAAACGTGTCTGTCTTTTGTGTCTGACTTCATGGTGTGTGTGTTTCCTCACAGCAGAGGTACTCTGTTTTATGTATGGCCAAGTGGAGGCAGCATTCTCCGTTCACTGCCATTCCCTCCATGCACGCACACACACACACACACACACACACACACAAACACACACACGCACACTCAAAGACTTCTATATACTGTAATTTCCAATTAGGAATTTTTTTGAATTGTAAAAATACTTTTTTTCTAGAGCATTTTGTTAGTGTTCTGATGTGGTGAGGTGTTATTTTTTGTCCTGACATATTTAAAGTTTCTCTTCTGGAATGACCCCATATATACAATCAATATTTATATTGTAGTAATTAGTGCACATGTTTTGTAATCTTTTTAGTAGAATGGCCCTTATAATTGGTGTAATTCCTCATCGGGCATTATAGAGAATATTAAAGCATTAATTGTAGTTCTTAACAATAATCCCTTTTCTGTGTGGGTGCAGTTTTTGTTTTGATGACTTGGTTTGTTTTAATTGAGTGTAATGCGGTGTATTGTTTAATGCACCAACGTGTTCACAAAGCATGACATGTTTCTCCCCCCACTGAGATATTTTCATGGCACTCTTCAGAGACAGGTGGAAGGGCTTAACTCAAGTAGTGTATGAGCAAGTACAGTTGCAGTGTGTAAGGATACAAGCCAAAGAGTCAACAGCCATGAAATCTCTGTCGACCACACACTTTCCTATTTGAGTGAACTGCGGTAAAGAGGAACAACTGTTTTCCGTACATTTTGTAACCAGTCTTCCATAAAGGCTGACCTTACCAAGAGAAAATCAATTGCCTGTTGAAAGTCTACAGATATATGTATATAGTGGATGTGAGTATTTGTGTGTATATATAGTGAACATATTAGAAGGTTAGATGTCTGTAAATATAAAAACCTGGAATTCCATTAGAATACTACTAATAGCGGTACTCATTTTTAAATGTTGGAATAAAGTAGAATTTGAACACACAATTATCCAATAACTATAAAGCCATTTACTATTTTTGTTGTTTGACATATTTCATTTTTTTCATGTTTTAAATAATAAAAAGACTAGTTGCGTCCAATTGCATTTTACTCTATGACAAAGGGTTGTTTTAGGAGCATGCATAGTTCAGGCCTACTCAGGTGTAACATGAGGGACCCGGCATGTCTCTGCTCACCGGTCACTATTACACATCTAGGGACAGAGAGAGAGAGCTGAGTGAAGCATAACACACACACATACACACTGCCCCCTTGCTTGTGATTATGTCCTCTTTACTGTTTGCTGGGGCGGAAGGGAGGGAGGAGGAGCAAGGAAGAGGGAGGATGGAAGGAGGAAGGGTATAAGGGGTGAGGAGGAGATACTGTGTAGAGTCATCAGAGGGACAGTACTGTCTCCCCTCTTCACCATTGTCCTTCCTCCGAGCCGCATTTGAACTTAATATTCCATGAAATAAGGCAGCCCATCAAGCCATTGTAATGGCGTCAGGTTAATAGAAGATATTCTCCCTCCCTCTCTCCGTGGCAGTCTCTCAAACCCACTTTTTTCTTTCCCTCAGTCATGAGCACATTTGAAACCACACTGTGGCATATGGTTTTTTTCTCCCTCCTATAAGAATTCTTCCTACTTTCCCCCCCAGTGTTCCCAGTGTTATTAGAATCCATTCTGAGTGGCTGAGGCCCTTTTCAGAAAGACAGCTTTTCAATTCCTAATAGGCTGTTCATTTCTGAGCAGAATGCTTTTGGGCGCTTGCTCTCCTTCTCTGCTTGTTTTTGCATGCTTTCTTTTCTCTCATGTTCTTTCTCTCTTTCTCCTACTCACATGCTCTCTCTCTATCTCTCCCAGGCACACAGACACGCACACACACACACACACACACACACACTGTGCACTGACTCGTTGTGTCAAGCTGTCAGGGCCCCAGATGTCATGTGATTGTTTTTATCACTGGCAGCTCTTTCTGTGGGTGGAACAGCAGCCTCCTGTAGCACTAGGGCCTGTTCTGTGGTGATGCAGCCTCGTCACACGTGAAGATGGCCCTCCGTGTAACAAATACTGGTTTCCTATGGTTCCTCCTGGATCCCTTTTGGCCTTCTGTCCTCCCGCCACATAAGGTCTGCCGCCATCAAGTCCCCTGAGGAGAGAAAAACGGGAGAAGGAGAGAGAAAGACAATGATGTGGAAAGAGAATGATACCTAGTGAGTGAGACAGAATGAGAGACCGAGTGCTGGAGCCTTGGCTGGCAGACAGTGTAGAGAGGAAGAGTTTCCAGACTGTCTGCCTTACTGTACATTTGGACTCGCCTCTATCACTCGATCCCCGTTTACTGGAAAGACAAAGGTTCTCTTACTGTCCTGTCTGCTCCAGGGAATGGCACTCAGTTCTTGTCTGACCCAATGAGCAAGAAGTACGGTTTGGTTCTGAATGAAGAGGTCACAGCATCCTACTAAACTACGCCTGTAACACAATCTTTAGCTCATTTGAGATTGTTATGAGGGGTTAGTATAAGTATTAACAGAATAGGGTGTGTATGGTTACTGTAGGTTAGTGAGGCTGGCTAGAAGAAGTCAGTTTACCTCATCATTTCATCCCATCATACGGCATCCCCATATTCCACAGATATACAACTAGACCAAATGGTTGATCGATTAAATATCTCAAGCAAATCATGGTTCAGTACAAGTGTGGAAAATAACTGAAATGGAATTTTTAAAAAATAAGGCTAAAGGGGAAAAAATCAGGTCTTAAAATTCTGGTGAAAATTCTGGGGAAAAAATCAGGTCTTAAAATTCTGAATTTTGATGGGGGAATTCAAATTGTACCAACTCTGCTTTTGAATGCTAATTTTGAAATAATTACATGGTCTGTTGTCATGACAGTTAACAATAATTGAATTATTGCCTAAGTTTTCCATAATGTCATCAAATTATAATCATTATGTGGATAATCATAATTCTGGAGTTCAAATGGAATTGAGGTATTTGCTGGGTTATGAAATCTGGGCACAGTTACTGAGGGAAGTGGTGTGTGTGTGTGTGTGTGTGTGTGTGTGTGTGTGTGTGTGTGTGTGTGTGTGTGTGGGTGGGTGGGTGTGTGTGTGTGTGGGTGGGTGGGTGTGTGTGTGTGGGTGGGTGTGTGTGTTGGTGCATGTCCAGAGTTATGCCAGCAATCTCTCTCAGGAAGTGGGTTGACCATACTTTCCCCCCCAAACCACCATCATCATTAGCACCACCTTTCCAACACCACTACTCTATGGCTGGTTGGATATTTAACCCTCTAATATCAATGGCACAGATATGTGTGTGTTTCCTCAACCCGACTACAGGCCGGGATAGGGAGGGGAAAAGTAGGGTGAAGCTCTGCAGGAGAGCGCATCCTCTATGCCTACGGCTGGGTCTGTGCCACTTCCTGCCCCTCTCCTCCTCCCTGCACTCTGCCTCACTCAATCACTTCTTTCTCCCTCTCCTGGCCAGAGCGTTCCTGGCATTCTGAGCTGTCAGCCCACGTTCCGGGCTCAGTGGGAGCTGGGGGTGTGGGAGGTGGAGGGCTTCTTGGTGTGTAGCTCTGCCCACAGATACTGTTGCTATATACTTTGCCTGTGACCCCTGGGGATGGACATAGCCTGGGAAGGCCAGTCCTACTCTGGCACTATGCCACTGTCACTGCCCTACATTGCAGAACACAGCTCCTATAGGCCCTGTTGGTCACATGTGCACTGAAAGCTATGATGAGTATGTAGATATTTGCCTTAAAATCATTTACAACCAGGGACGTTGTTTCACAACACACAAACCAAGCAATTGCTTGGGCCCCCACGGGAAGGGGCCTCCTTGCTGCCTAGTAGCAGGTATTACAAGCAGTATTGCAAGTTGACAATAAGTTACATTTTCGTTGCAACAAATGTAAATAATATGCACATGAAATCATAGACACATGATTAAATTTAATACACCACACACACCTTGTCTACACGTCCATCTATTTAAAAAATGTATTCAACGTGCCACATGTCACATTTGAGCTACGGTAGCAAACTACCTAGCTAAGCCAGCTTTAGTCAAAGGAAACTAGCGAAATGAAGCACTTTTATCATGTTTACAACCATGTTAAATCATGTTGAAATCACTGTGTTGAGACAGATGTTGGCTTGGTGAAAGCAATTTCCAGACACTGGAGACAATTCCAAGGTCAGTGTGGTGAATTACCAACCTACCTAGATGTAATCAGAAGTTAGCTAACTTTAATTAGCTTCACTTTCCGCTTCAGGCTTCATTGACTTTATGAAGGAAGGCATGGAGCTGGACATTTACACAAGTGAGCAAAACATTTGCGTTTTTCACTTGGGTATAAATATGATGAGACACTCATGCCAAACTCCCTTATCTTTCAATAGAAAGGGCTCAAGTATATTTTTGATCCTTTGAGAAATCATTTGCAGAAGTTAGTTCACCAAGTCTCTGAAACTACAGTTAGACATTTCCTCCAAACAAGCTATTTGGATGTCTTGGCAGAAAGCCTCTTCTCTCATCAAGACATAAACGTCAGTGACTGGAGTTGACTAACATTGTCATTGGAGCTTTGATTAGAACCAAGTTCTGTAGTCAGATGTCTTCATGAGAGCAAATGCTTTCTTCTGGCAAGATGTCCAATTTTCTTGTAGGCAAGTTTATCACAGATTCTGTTGATTTAAAGCCAAATAAGTAAATGCAAAATAATATCATTACTTTTTTGATTTTATCTTTCAAAATAAAAATATTACCTTTTATAACTCAAATACCCTAAATCTTTATGGCTGTTGATAATTGTCATTCTGTTACTCTAAGCTAGGGGTCAACTGCTAGCCTCACAGACATTAGGTTAGCAAGCAAGCAAGTTTATTTATATAGCACAATTCATACATCGAAGCAATTCAATGTGCTTTACAAAGAAAAATAAAATAAAAAAATATATAAAAATACAGTAACATAAAAACAAAAACAGGTTAGACTTAACACACATCTTTGGGACCATTAGGTCCATTGTCTAACACAGTTGGAAATTACCAGGTTCTTTGAGCAAAACATGTCTCGCTAGCTAATTTTATCAGCAATATCATTAGCTTCAGGGAAGGATTGCCGTCTTACTAGACACGAAATATGGCTCACATAGCTTTTGTCACAAGAACAGTTTCAAAGATAACGTTGCTGTGTACATCTAGCACAGACACTGACTTGTTTTGTCAACTCTTTATACCAAATAGTTCATAAACAAACTGAAATAGCTGATGTAGAACTGACACTTACAGTCTGGCTTTAAAATTCTTAATTATTGCCGTAATAATGGAGATTGGTATTTTGAGGCATGCCGCATTCTTTTTTAATAGCCTTATTGCCTAATTTATTAATGCCCACAATGTTCTGTCTTATTTCATTTGTGTGCTCTCTGACCATTACCACATTGATTGATGGCTTAGGGAGGTAAGGGGAATTTTTACCAATTTATTTTAATAATTTTACCTTAATGGCCGTGTGTATGTTTTCACCGTAAGAAAAGTATGAAAATGCTAATTACAAAGTAAAGAATATTGGGGAAATAAGAAATTTGAGTACTTTCCAAATAGTTAACGTCAGCATATTCACACTGAATAGATTCATTATTTTCCCAAATATTTTGTCTTGTTTATTTTGGTGCGGTTAGTGTGTAGTTGCCAGCGCAAAAAGAAATTAGGATAAAGCTCTGGAGAAAAGACACATAAATAGAGACAACACTTTTGAGTGAGTGAGGAATACACAGGCTGATTTGGACCTAAAAGTAAGCTGTTGGCCATATTTTCTTGTTGACAGGTACGCTTTACATCCATCTACAGTTGTGCTCAAAAGTTTGCATACCCTTGAAGAATTGGTAATATATGTACCATTTGTAAAGAAAACATGAGTGAGCAGGCAAAACACATGTCTTTTATTTCTTATGGGATTCACATTTAACTGTAGGTCATAACAGAATGGCACAATCATAAAACAAAACATGGCAACAAAGAAAAAAATGAACTGACCCCTGTTCAAAAGTCTACATACCCTCAGTTCTTAATACTGTGTATTGCCCCCTTTAGCATCAATAACAGCATGCAGTCTTTTGTAATTGTTGTCTATGAGGCCATGAATTCTTGCAGGTGGTATAGCTGCCCATTCATCTTGACAAAATGCCTCCAGGTCATGCAAAGTCTTTGGTCGTCTTGCATAAACCGCACGTTTGAGATCTCCTCAGGGTGGATGAATGATATTAAGGTCAGGAGACTGTGATGGCCACTCCAGAACCTTCACCTTTTTCTGCTGTAACCACTGGAGGGTCAACTTGGCCTTGTGCTTAGGGTCATTGTCGTGCTGGAAAGTCCAAGAGTGTCCCATGTGCAGCTTTTGTGCAGAAGAATGCAAATTGTCTGCCAGTATTTTCTGATAACATGCTGCATTCATCTTGCCATCAATTTTCACAAGATTCCCCGTGCTTTTAGAGCTCACACACCCCCAAAACATCAGTGAGCCACCACCATGCTTCACAGTGGGGATGGTATTCTGTTCACTATAGGCCTTGTTGACCCCCCTCCAAACATAGTGCTTATAGTTGTGACCATAAAGCTCTATTTTGGTCTCGTCACTCCAAATTACAGTGTGCCAGAAGCTGTGAGGCGTGTCAAGGTGTTTGTTGTGCATATTGTAACCGGGCTTTTTTGTGGCATTGGCGCAGTAAAGGCTGCTTTCTGGCAACTCAACCATGCATCTCATTTTTGTTCAAGTATTGTCGTATTGTGCTCCTTGAAACAACCACACTGTCTTTTTCCAGAGGTTACCTGTGGGTCTTTCTTGGTCTACCTGTAGTGATGGCCAAACAAGGCTTCATTAGCGTTATTTTAGCAGCAGGATATTATGCTGGCAGCACTCAGATTTTCTTTATCACAATAAAAGCCATAATTGAAATTTATAAGGCCATATAGTTAATCTAATCTGTAAAAAAGAACAGACAAGAACAACATTGAAATGGACCTTAAACATAAAATGACAGACTAGATTGACAGACCAGATTGTTAACTATATTGCCTTATATATCTCAATGATGGCTTTTATTTTGAAAAAGAAAATCTGAGTTAGCGCTGCTAGCATAATATCCTGCTGCTAGAAGAACGGTAATGAAGCCTCAAATGGCCATCATTATCTACCTGACCTTGGCTTGGTATCAAGAGATACCTGAATTTTCCATTTCTTAATATGTGATTGAACAGTACTGACTGGCATTTTCAAGGCTTTGGATATCTTTTTATATCCTTTTCCATCTTTATAAAGTTCCATTACCTTGTTACGCAGGTCTTTTGACTGTTCTTTTCTGCTCCCCATGGCTCAGTATCTAGGTATTTAATAAGGTATTTTTTAAAGTATTTTTTATTCAAAGTTACCAACATTTTCCTAATGAAATGTTAATATGATACTGAGTTTAGAAACAAACTGTTCCCCGCATGCTCTGCTTCAGGTTGATATTTTGGAATTGTTTTATTACTGTGATGCGTGGTAACCATAGGGCTCATTTGAAAGGGCAATGCATACTGGTATGTTATATTGTGGGTGTGGCTTAATATTTTACACAATTCCTTTAGGCAAATGCAACTCAAATCTGGTCCCCATTTGAGTTATATCACCTGAAAAAATGTGTGTATGCTTTCTCAATAATTTAAGTAGTATGCAATGAAAATATACATGTTTAACTAGCCCTAAACCTGTATATTCTGCAAATTTTTATGAAATCAAAAATATTAAGGCAACTTAATTTTTTTTAGTTCTGTGAACTTATTCAGGTTTTCAGTGTATATTCTTCATTATTCATTAGTTCCTAATGTACTATTGCACACGAGGAAACAACTTTACCAGCTGAATGCTGGAACCTGCTTAATGCTGCTTGCAGCTAGTTTAAGACTGACACTTTACAACTTATCTTTTTTATTACATACTATTTTACATTTCTTCTTATGTGTTATTTTTGTTCTATTCTATTACTTATGCCTGCACTGTTGAGGAAGTTTTTGGAAACCAAGCATTTCATTGCCTAGGACTATTACATTTCCCATAGAAGTTGATGAGTTATGCTACACCATGGGACATGGCACAATCATCTACTTTCACTGGAAAAATGTATTAAAAATGCATGCAATTCCCTTTTCTATCATCAAACATTTTGTTTTTATGATTAGTTATAATTGAACATAATTTCAAAACCTTTTGGATGTTTTTGTTTTTACATTTTTTTACATTTTCACGATTTTATATAGGAATTGATATATTCATGGTGACCGAAAGGGCACAGCATAGTTGGAAAGACCCATATACCCTATCATATTTCAAACATTGGGGCGTCTTCACTAATTGGGGCATGCTAAAATATAGCATTATCTGTTAAGACAAGACCATGGCAATTATTGCCTATATCATTGATCATAAAGCATTCAACCAGTCCATTTGGGTCTTGGCTTGCATTGGTGTGTTATGTTACTGCACAAGCCCCTATTTCCCCACACTTACAGGTGCTGGTCATAAAATTAGAATATCATCAAAAAGTTGATTTATTTCAGTAATTCCATTCAAAAAGTGAAACTTGTATAATGTATACATTCATTCCACACAGACTGATATATTTCAAGTGTTTATTTCTTTTAATTTTGATGATTATAACTGACAACAAATGAAAACCCAAAATTCAGTATCTCAGAAAATTAGAATATTGTGAAAAGGTTCAATATTGAAGACACCTTGTGCCACACTATAATCAGCTAATTAACCCAAAACACCTGCAAAGGCCTTTAAATGGTCTCTCAGTCTAGTTCTGTAGGCAACACAATCATGGGGAAGACTGCTGACTTGACAGCTGTTCAAAAGACGACCATTGACACCTTGCACAAGGAGGGCAAGACACAAAAGGTCATAGCTAAAGAGGCTGGCTGTTCACAGAGCTCTGCGTCCAAGCACATTAATAGAGAGGCGAAGGGAAGGAAAAGTTGTGGTAGAAAAAAGTGTACAAGCAATAGGGATAACCGCACCCTGGAGAGGATTCTGAAACAAAACGCATTCCAAAATGTGGGGGAGATTCACAAAGAGTGGACTGCAGTTGGAGTCAGTGCTTCAAGAACCACCACGCACAGACGTATGCAAGACATGGGTTTCAGCTGTTGCATTCCTTGTGTCAAGCCACTCTTGAACAAGACACAGCGTCAGAAGCGTCTCGCCTGGGCTAAAGACAAAAAGGACTAGACTGCTGCTGACTTATGTCCTTTGATGAAAGTACATTTTGCATTTCCTTTGGAAATCAAGGTCCCAGAGTCTGGAGGAAGAGAGGAGAGGCACAGAATCCACGTTGCTTGAAGTCCAGTGTAAAGTTTCCACAGTCAGTGATGGTTTGGGGTGCCATGTCATCTGCTGGTGTTGGTCCACTGTGTTTTCTGAGGTCCAAGGTCAACGCAGCTGTCTACCAG
>JACXGI010001191.1:60474-100748 GCA_016801175.1 Esox masquinongy | reverse complement strand
TGTGTGTGTGTGTGTGTGTGAGATATATAAAATATACTGTGTGTGTACTATCAGGCGCGCTGCAGTCTTACTTGTGCCAGGTGATGGCTCTGCAGTACTCTGACCAGCCAGACTACGAGGCTCTGAGGGCAGGCCTTATGGCTGCTCTGCAGAAGCTTGGAGGGTCACTGGAGAAACCTGTGGACCTGCAGGTCAGAACGCCCCCTACATACTGTACACACACACCCCTCCAGACCTGCAACCTGCCTCACCCCCAGCACCATACAAAGAGGTCCTATATCTGTTTTCCTTTTCAATTGACCCCACAGACTCTCACACACACACATTGTGTCTCTGTGTTTCTCTTCAGATGAATGCTGTCAGCAAGAGATGATCATTTGCAAGAGATGAACCACCGAGATTTTCAGCCACCTGAAAATGTTAAAAACCCCTGTTCTTCATGATTGTATTCATGTATTTTGAGTCCTGCTGTGTATAATGTTTGGATGAACTTTGTGAAGTGTGTGTTATTATGTTCAGTGGAGGTGCATACACTCAAGGCTACATCCAGATTATTCATGTGTTTATTATCAGCACTAGATGGCAGGCTGACAGTGAGTAGGCAGTAGATGATGCATTACATAACAAAGACCCTGCGATCAGTGTGTTCAAGACCGGGTGTACTAATAGCCACACTGTTTGTTATACTTCAAGTTTTATAGCTCATTGATACACATTTTAGTTTTTCTAGTGTTTTCTTAACAGAATTAATGTTTATCATTAAAAGAGCTTTAATTCACCTGTATTGATGTGGCAAATTGTTGATTTCTGTTGATCAGTTTTATGTTACTGTACAGACAGATTTTAAAAATATTTCTGTTCCCCCAGAGCACATGGACAGAACACTAATCTGAGTGACTATCATCATGACCCAAATCCAAACCAGTTCCCTGGTTTGGCCCATATACCTAGATCGTTTGACCCCTTCTGTCAGGAATTGATGTTTGTCATGTCAGTAATATGGTTGAGGTATACAGCGCAACGACGTGTGTGTGCATGTGTGCGTGTGTGCGTGTGTGCGTGCGTGCGTGCGTGCGTGCCCGCCCGCCCGCTACCAGTATGCCACCCCAGTTCTATATTTGGCCCCATATAAGAGGCCACATACTGTGTTGTCATGGAAACAGCACAGAAACTTTGCAGTCTTAGTTTATGCTCTGGGGTATATTAATCAGAATCTCGTTTAATAATTCAGTGCATGGAGAAGTATACCAATGCATAAACGAAGACCTCTCACCCTGTCCCTGCACACAATTCTTACACTGTTTGTCTGCACTTGAGGTTTAGTGACTAGACCAATATTGATTGTCTCATGTTACATTGTGAGAGGGGATGAGAGGAGAGAATCAGGTGGGTCTCATTGGTGTAAGCCATGTTTTGGACAACAACAAAGTAAATAATAAACAAAAACTAGAATGAATAACCAGAGGGAGATTAGAAGGGTGGTGAGGGATGAGAAATGATCTGCATTTGTTACAAGGGATGAATAGGGCAGGAGCTACACAATATCAACATCATCGTCTTGACAAGCTGTGTGTGTGAGAGACAGTGACTTTTTTATTACGTTTTTGTATTTGCTATGGAAATATAAACAAATGTCTCCCAAGCCAATAAAACTGAATATTGAATTGAGAGCAAGAGAAAGAAATTCAATCAAGTGGTCTCTAAGACGCAAATGACCGTGTTTGATGGATCGTAAACACTGCAAGGCAATCGTGGAACATCGTCTTTGTTTATGAAAACCCCTCCTTAACATTATCGAGATATAACGGGATACCAGTCCAGCTTCTTCCGTTTAAGTCCGACTGCCACACCCCTTGCTAGGGGAGGGATTTTAACCCCGTGGCGTCGTGGAGGGAGGAGAGGGAGAGGGAGAGAGTGACAGTGACTCAATCGGAAAAAGGAGTTGGGAGTCGGAGTCAGAACAGCAGGACATCGCCCATGCTGAAATTGGACACCTCTTTAATTCCAAGATCAAGCATCGAAACATTAGAATCGAATGCTCCGGTCGGAATAACGGCGAATGAAACATAATTTGGACATGGACATGTAGGCAACGTGACAACAGCAACTTGTAAGAATCGTTTCCCTTTTTTGTTCTTTTTTTTTTGGGGGGGGGGTCTCGGCATCCACTTCCATTTATTTGGACTTGTTCAAACCATCCGCTATGTGGCAAAGGAACGGGACAGTGTGATCCAGGCTGCGCACATTAAGATATTTTGTTATTAAACGTCAGTTTTTGCTTAGTGTAAGTTAGTAGCGTGAAATCATTTATTGGACGGAGGTATGGTTTGAAATAATTGAGTACTGTAGGTCGTCAAGGAGTGCAAAGGGATGTAGGGTTGAAAATTGACTGCATGTTGTGCCTTTAGTGA
Source organism: Esox masquinongy (assembly GCA_016801175.1). Lineage (NCBI taxonomy): Eukaryota > Metazoa > Chordata > Actinopteri > Esociformes > Esocidae > Esox > Esox masquinongy. The sequence continues at coordinate 98,337 of JACXGI010001191.1, read as the reverse complement.
CCAGAAATAGGCTTTTTTTGCTGACAAGTGCAAACAACCACAACTACTGGCTCTAGTCAAGGATCTTGAGTTTACCAGTGTGCAAACTTTAAAGCCCAGATCTAACTCATTGTAGTATCCTAAACTGCGCGTTATTAGCTGCGATGGAGTTGTTTTCACGATCAGGTATCGTCCACGTATGTCTGTTTTTGAGGTTAATCCCGTAATCTCTAATCCAAAATACTAACGTTCTTTTTTCTCACCACTTGGTGTTTGTCAAGCCTTGTATGGGTATTCTTTCCTCGTGGCCGTCCTTTCGAATCTATTTTAAAGAGTTTATTTAAGAGAGGGATGGATCAGTCCCGACCCTTCACTGAATTGTACTACCATTGTCCAAACAGCATGGCCTTGCTGGTGTAATGGATATTGAAATCATTTATGACAAGCCTCCACATTCACAGGAATGCAATGCATCTTTCACACAATGATGATTTTGAAATAATTGATATATTTGCTAATTACGTTATTGCTATTATCCAACCAATAAAAGGGATGGGTGACTTGTAAATTTGTGGGTTGCAGTGGAGTAGTATCTAGCACGCGCTGGCCTGCTGAGTGTGTGGGAACAGCTCTATGGAAACTCAGACTCGTGGGGTAATTCTTACAATCTGTTCTTTGTGTGAGAGTGCCTGTGGAGAGGATTAATAATGGCTAATGATCCCATCAGCTATACACTAACAATAGTGGAAAAAATGGCTACACGAATAGAACACAAACATCACAAGTAATATATACAGTACTGCAATCTACACCACACACCTGTGGAGGAGGCACTGTACCTGTGATTGAGTTGGTTGATGTGATTTGCTACAACAACAAATGAATAACCCATAAAATCCACTAATAACCCATAAAATCCACAAAATCATTTGTCTTTGGACCACTTTTGGTCCTCAGATCTATCCATACCAAAACCTAACCTTGACAAACCCAAACTAATCCTCTCAGCGTCTGGCTTGGATTAGGATTAGACTGGACACTTGTAGTTCGTTGTGATCTAAGGATTTCACTGTCTTATTAACTGTGAGGATGGCAGAAAATAATACATTTCAGAGTTCCATTGTCTAGGTAGAAGCTGCACATGAATATTGTTGTTGTACACTGATTTGTCTATTTTAGTGTATTTCTCTTTTGATCTGTTAGTCTTCGCTCTCACCCAACCATGAAGATGCAGGGAGGAGTATGGGGAAATAACATTGTTTAGGATTGCAAATGGTAGGCTAACATGATTGTTAAAAAGTACTGCTTAGCTGTCATGCCATTTATGTACACTGCAGTAGTGTAATTTTAGTCTCACCTCATTTACTGAAGCTTTTTTAATTTAGTTTTGTTTTTTGCTGGCCTGTGTAAGATGTTTTTCGCATTTCATCCATTGGTGTTGCTGTCTTAGTATTACCCAGGAACCTACCTTGTGGGTTGCTATAAATCCTATTCTGCTGTTTTTGGCTCTGTTGATGGTGACTGCATGAGGCTGGTGTTTTGTTTTTTAATATTGTATCTATTTTTCAAGACTACTTCACCCAGACCATTTTGGGATCATTTGTAATGTGTATTAAACAATGCATACACATGCAATCTAAGACATGTCAGGAATGTTTTAGCAGGAGGGAGAGGGGCAGTTTCCCACTCTTACACACTCACATGTACTCTCATGCACACACAGATGGTTTTATATTCCCGGCCCAAACCCCTCTGTTGAATTTCCTGTCAGAGTTAGCCATGAGACTTCCTATTCAGGATTAGATGCAGAGGGGAAGGGGGTGTGGGGGACAGGGAAGGAAAGGAGAGAGAGGAAGCGAAGCAGTGTTTCCTTAAAGTCAGTGTTGGTTCTTGTGGTTGTAGAGATGTTTACAATACAGACGCACAGTGTTTCCTTACATTTATCATTGCCAGTTAACCCAAAAATGTACAATGTTATTATCATTTATTTTTAGTATTTCTGTCAAAACGTTTTTAAATGGATACTTAATACTTAATATTTTGGCACTTTTCCACTTACACATAAATAGACTCATGGATATTGTTTTAATGTCTCTGCATGCAGTTTGATGGAAGTTGCTAACTAACTAGCAGCTTAAAACAGGCCGTGACGTTAAGAAATTTGGAGGTATGGCCTCACAAGACTATACTAACTAGAGTACAGACTGTAAGTCTATGGGAACAGCAAGCTTAGACTCACAGTCATTGTGGTAATGTAACAGTATTGCTTCCAACCGTCTCCTTACCCACACCTTGGCGCGAACCAGTGACCCTCTGAACAGACATTATTAATCACAGTCAGCTACGAAGCAAGTTACCATCACCCCCGAAAAACTGTGACAAGGGAAATTACTATTTCAGAGCGAGTGATTTCACAGATTAAAATGCTGAGTGTGCACTGCTAACTGGCTATCCCTTTCACACCTTCCCCAAAACTCCCTTTGTTTTCTACAGTATCACTCAGCTACTCCTTTCTGATCACTGTTCTTGAAGGAAACCAGATTAGTAAAGAATGCTGCTGTATTAAATACCTTTTAAAATAGGCCATAAGGTGGGGTGGAGCATGGTTCAGTGTGAGAGTCAACCTGTAATACCTTCCCTCCTGTTCCTTTAGAGGACATCTCCTTTGGTCTGTATTAACCACCCCACTGTGTGAAGTCCTCCCAGCATGCAGTAGGGGGGTCCACCTTAACTCCACATGTAAGACACACTTTCACACACCCTGACTCTCCTGACCATTCTGCTGTAACACATGGCTGACACCAGTCTATGGTCCATTCTGCTGTAACACACGGCAGACACCAGTCTATAAGAAGTCCAATCTACTGTAACACACGGCTGACACCAGTCTATGGTCCATTCTGCTGTAACACACGGCTGACACCAGTCTATAAGAAGTCCAATCTACTGTAACACATTTAAGGCTCAATAAGCAAGAGTCGGTGAGCTGTGACCTCATCTTGCTTATTGAGCCAAATCTCCTGGTTGGCTGTAGTGTCTGTGTTTACCTGTGTGTCTGTTTACTACCCTTGAGTCCTCTTCATCCCCTGTGGAGTAACAAGTAGGTATTGTCTCTTCAGCACATGTCTGTAACAAATTGTCTTTACCTCTCTGTGTTTAGTTCGCGGCACCATCCTTTAAAGGAAGCACAATGTTTACTGGTTCAACCAAGAATCCAACCCCTAAAATACCCCAGCCAGAGCGGCTGGATGAGGTGTACACTGCTTTAAGAAGAGGCCTGCAGTGAGTACACACACGTTTTACTTACTGTTGTGATAGACTGGTCAACAGCAAAACCGGAAATGGTTTACGGTGAAACAGGAAAGTCCATCACAATGCTGTTTTCCCAGGTCATACCTGCAGGTCCACCAGCTGGAGTTGGACAGCCTTGGGCAGCAGATCAGAGAGAGCAGGAAGAATGGTCGTCTGGTGAGAAAACACACACCACCAATCAAACTAGTTGGACCTACTACTGTCTACAACTACTGGCCACCATCACCACATCTGACCACTGCCACTCACACCATCCCACTGAGTGGAAATTTAATTTGTCATGATATGTAGTGACATTGTGAGGTTAACTGCTATACCTCCCTTTCTCTCTGTAGGGGTCCCTGTATGAGCTGGATAAGGTGGGTTTTAATCAGACCAGTTCCTCCAACTGTATTAGTTAATAACTTAGTTAATAAACGAATCAATATGTACTTTTGATGATAATCAGTCTCTGAATAACTTGTTTTTTATGTTATCAGCAAGTGAAGGCTATAGAGAGATTTATGCGGCGCTTGGAGTTCCATCTCAGCAAGGTAGGTGGATAGATGTGAGTTATCTAAAGCATTTTAGGCCATCTGAGTAAATTGTTTGAAGCCAATTATCTGAGTAGTTTGTGTTTTTTTGTTAGAAAAAACACTATATAACATTAAAGTAAAAATCTAATGGTAGAATAAAAGTAATAAAAACTTTAGATTACCGAACTGAAGCAATGTGCTTTGGTAGGCTGTTTTGTAATGGCAGCTTTTTATTATTTTCCCTGTTCAAGTGATCATACACAGCTTCAGTTTTTTTCTAGGTTGTGGCTTTGATGTGGCCAGTTTTATACCCTTTCAGACATATGGACTGTAGCACCTTGAAAATACTTGGGTTACGGCATTGGTGCACATATGTAAAAGCACACTAAGAGGGTTTTAGTTGCTAACTTGAACACCTCTCTGAACATTCCATGACATTTCATTAACACCATGGCATACCAATATATTTAGCTGAAATAAATCCTGTCTTCCTGCCCTAACAAAAAAATGATTGAAAATGGCACATCTATCTGTAACTTTTATCATTGTCTGGAAACAACACTGAACATTTTATCCCGGAGCAGAATTCTCTTGTCTCAAACTTGCAAATGTTTCTAATGCACCGCCTTTTTCCTTTGCCGCTATCAACACTTTAAAATGTGTAGAATACCATGACTGAGCCATCTGCAGACATCCGTTACAAGTAGGACTTAATTGTCTTCTAAAGTGTTTTTGAGTCATTATCATGCTGAAAAAAAGTCAAAAGATGGTTATTTTTTGTAAGACGTCTTCTCATGGTCAAAGGGTGTACTTGATGCCAGATGACTTTACCAGATTTTAGGCAAGCTCTTCACTGTGCTTTAAATCCTGTTTATCAGTTGCAGATAGCGTTTTTTTTCTTCCTCTTCCGCCGCATTTTCTTTATTTAACTTGTCCAGTTTCTTTAAATGTCTGACATTTCTTCAAGCAGTCTCAAAAGATTTGTTTTTGGAGAACACAAGAAATGTGTGTTTCTATTTTTTTGTATTAAGGTTTATTTCTTTATAATCTTATATAATTCTAATGTTTATATAGTGTTTTTACATCCAAACAAATACAGCCCAGGTAAACATCTTTAAACCATTCTCTTAGGTGGCCTATGACATAATGCACAGTACTGTAGACGTTTGTCACAGTGCTATAAATCAGATAAACTCTTGTTTTGTTGTTCTGGTGTAGCCATCTCTAATACCTCTAGTCTATATGATGACAGATTAAGTTCCAGCCCTGCTGTACTGCAATGTTCATGCCCTGCTGTGATGTTGCTGTTCCAGGTAGAAGAGCTGTATGATGCGTACCGTATGCAGCGACGGCTGAGGGATGGGGCCAGTAAGATGGTGACAGCATTTAACTCTGCATCAGGGAGCAAGGAGGCACGGGAGAGCCTGAGTGAAGCCAACAGGGGTTATAGAGAATACACCGAGGTAATTGTCTGGAACTTATGAGTACACTGGGGTGACGTGTCAACAAACAATCCTAATTTATTTTTCATAGAGCCTCTCGAAATTTTGAAGTAGGAGTTATGTAAATGTGAATATAATGTACATGAAGGTTATGTCATTTTTGGAATAAGTAACTTAATAGTTTGAAGCTTAGTGTTTAGTTCTCTCTCACTATTTTACTTGCTCAAACGCTTTCTCACTCTCTCTTTCTCTGTCTCTCGCTCTCTATCGTTCTCTCTCTCTGACTCTTGTTCTTTCTCACTCTGTTTCTTGCTCTCTCTGCCTGCAGCACATGTGTTCCCTGGAGAGTGAACTGGAGAACCAGATGGGAGAGTTTCACATAAAGATGAAAGGTGAGTCATTTTAACACCCCCCCCCCCCAATTTGTTCTGGCCCTCACTCCCATCTGTTCTCTCTCTCGTTATCTAATGTTCTGCCTGTGTGCTTGTAACTGTAGTCTATGTCTCATGTGTTGCAGGTCTGGTTGGCTATGCAAGGTTGTGTGCAGGAGACCAATATGAGGTGAGAATGGAAAACAAATGGACTCAACTACACATATACCGTATTAACCCAGAAGCCACTCATGGTACCGTTGGCCTTTAGGTCATGATGCGGTATGGACGTCAGCGCTGGCGGATGAAAGGCCGTGTGGAGGTCAGCAGTAAGCAGGTGTGGGACAGTGAGGACAACGTCTTCCTGCCTCTCATCACAGAGCTCCTGTCAATCAAGGTAAGAAAGCCCTTGGATAAAACGAAACGGAAAAAATGAAAGTGAAAAACTAAAAAATGAAAGTGTTGTCAAGAGATTAGTATTCATGGTTACTCTGGGTGAATGTGTTCATATTTATATGTTTCTATCTACACATGTACTGCAGTGGTATTATCACAGTTTTACCATTATACACAAACTAAGGCAAAAATACAGTTTACGGGCTGCACATTTTGACACATTGGTTTTAGGGCTGATGCTTAACTGAACATTCTACTCAATACATCAGCAGTGGATGGCGATGAAGAGATGATTTAAAATGCATTAATGAGGCTTGAGAACACGATACATTCTCAAAATGATATTTAAATTTAGATGTCACCCTATTGCTTTTAAGTCCACTGAATTTGAGGTAGGTAACATTAGAATCACTAGTTATTTATGACTGACTTTGCTAGTTAATGATGATAACATTATGATCTGTCTAAAGTAAATTTGATGGCAAAGTTTTTTCCTACAAAAATGTGCCTACTTATAATTGAGGCAAAAAAACATAATTATCCCCCCATTTAGGTATTTAACCCCCTTTATGTTTATCTTTGGTGCAACACGTCAGTGGCCCTAAAAAACGTAACTTATTACCACAAATCAACTGACTGGTTATTTGTCTGACATGGTTGCCAAGGTGACTGAGCTGAAGAGCCTGGCCAATCACGTGGTGGTTGGCAGCGTGTCCTGTGAGACACTCGACCTGTTCTCTCCGCTTCCTCAGACAGTTGCTGTGGATATCAACGACCTAGGGACAGTCAAGCTGAACCTAGAGGTCACCTGGAGGTGAGTCTCAACTCAATCAACATTTCACCATCATCCCCATTTCCACCACTTCATCCCTGTCTCATCTCTCTCCAGTAAATCTTTAATGTACATATCTTGCCCTATCTCCCTCCCCTCAAACATTCTCTCTCTCTCTCTCTCTCTCTCTCTCTCTCTCTCTCTCTCTCTCTCTCTCCGTGTGAGTGACTCTCTTGCTCTTCATCTGCCTCTCTCAGTCCATTTGATAAAGATGACCAGAACTCGTCTAGCACTGTCTCCAAGCGGTTCTTGTCCAATCAGAGTCCTCCAGACACCCCTTCCATGAGGGAGCAGGTGTTTTATGTAAGTTCCACCTCCCCGCCTCACTCCCAAACTTTGCCTCCACATACATACAAGTCATATTTAGCTGGAAAACAAAATAAATTTAGAGCAAGTTACCCCCACATACATACATATTTGCTGGAAAACAAAACAAATTTAGATTTTCATTATTATTATAACCATTTATCACTAGTCCACACTGTTATAAATATTATTAGTTAAATTTTGTTCTGTTTCAGCAGCTCCCTGGCTGCTGCGTTTGTATGGGTAGCAGTAGTGTGTGTGGTCGTTGTAGAAGAGCATGTGAGTGTATCAGTGACCTGTGTAGGGGCGTGACAAGAGTGTGTGAGGATTGGAGTGGGTTAAGTGAAGAGTGTCGAGCTGGTTGTGGAGTGAATGAGCATGCCAGCAGGGTGTGTGAGAGCAGAAATGAGTATGCACGTAGCTGTGGTCCTTTTAGTTGTTTAATAGTTGTCGAGAAGTGGTCCAATTTCTCCCTCCTCTTCCTCACAATGCCAAAGAGCATTTGTCCCCGAAGCAAGGCCAAACTGTGCCAACGCTGGTCACCACTGGAAGTTTTCCGTGACACCTTGGCAGACCGTCTGTCTCCACCCAGCTGTGTCCACTCACAGTTGGTGTGTGACTGCATACAGTTAAAGTAATGTGGTTATCTGTTGTTGAAGTATGATGGTTTGGTTGTGTGTGTGGTGATTTATAGTCATTGTGGGTTTTCAGAATACTGTATGTGGTAAATTTGGACTAACTAGTAAATCACTCTTGTTCCCTGTAGACTATACTTTGCCATGTCCTGTATTGTGGTGCCATTAGATTACGTTATCCTGACTTTGAAAAATATGGAAAATCATGTTTGTATTTAAAGTATATATTCAGGGTGAAGTTCTTATGGCATTGAATGAATGCTGTTTAAGGCAGGTCAATTAAATTTAGTTGGATATATGTTAGAAAAACCATGACATCAAAAAGTTATTTCAAATATTCTGTTTAGTGATAAATAATTATAATTTTAGTGTGAACATGTAAAGATAAATGTGGCAATGTTTTGCAAGATGGCCGTGTCTATTATTGATGACATGTTTGGTTCTTCTGTCCTGCCCCATCCCTCTCATCTCTTTTTTTCTTTAGTCTCTACTGAGGAGACAAGGAGAGTTGGAGAATGGTACAGTTTGGTCAAACTCCTCTGAATCATCAGATGATTCTTCCAGCCCTGCCATGGGACACGCACACAGGATGATGGCCAGTCACAGCCTACAGACCACACCTACTATCCAGATCCCATTCAGTCCCCGTCAATCAAGCGTCTCCACCCCATCCTTGTTATCTAATCAAGAGGAAGAGGAGCCAGATGCTGCAGAGGGATTTAGCGAGACAGACTCTGAGATATGTGCACTGCCCAATGGCCATTTGAAATGTTCTCGATCCCTCACCAATATCAGTGAGAGAGCCAAAGACTGTGCATCGACTGTCAGGTTGTCTGACCAATCGTTTGAGTCCTCTGAAACACCAGAATCCCTACCCTGCACTAAGCAGGACAGGCCTGAAGCTGTGGACTTGAATGCATCTAGGGGCCCAGAGTCATGTGGGTCTATCCCAGTGGATCAGGGTGACACTCCTTCAGCCTCAACACTTGAGGCTGACAAGCTCACGGCGGAGGCAGTGCTTCTGTCTACAGACAGTGAACTGATCGGGGAGTTCTCCACGGAACACAATCGGACACTCTCATCTACCCAGCTACATGAGCTAGGACTTCCAGAAGAAGCAGTGAGTGTGTTTGCTTGTTAATTGTGTGTGTATTACAGGTGGGTGGGCACATATGTTATTGGAGAATGTGTGTACTAAGTATTTTTCCTCCACAGGGTTGTTCTCGCAGTCGGTCCTCCAGCTTTACTCAGGACGTTGAGACTGCCCTAGAGAGCTTTGATTTTCTCAACTGCGCTGACCTTGATGATGGGGAGGAGGAACAGGGGGAGGAGGAGCAGGGGGAGGAGGAACCTGGGGGAGAGGAACCTGGGGAGGAAGAACAGGAGGAGGAACAGGAGGAGGACGAACAGAAACAAGATGGAGAATACGAGACAAAGGAGTTAGCTGAGAGGTCAGTGCTCCCTTAACTATCAGGCCCTAAATTAACTCATCAATGGTTTTGTCTATGATACATTGATTTTGTTGAGTCTATGGTGGTTTTACTTTGATTGTATAGCACTGGGTGAAGTTTCATCCTGTTATTATTACATGCTCTGATTTTAGATTTCTTTGAAGTGCATTTTATACTCTTAAACCATTCCTCAATATTACATTTTGAACAGTGTAAGTTAGTGTGTGTGTCAGATTGTTGTCTGTAATGTTCACCTTTCTGCTTTCTTCAACAGAGATGACTTTGAGGACGATGTTGTAGAAATCATTGTTGAGGCCCCTGAAGGCTTCCGGAATGAGGACTGTCCTCCTTTAGATGCTGAATGCAGCTCTGAGGTAATAAATATAATCATGGGTTTGTCCATTTATTCTAAATAGTTCCTGAGACTTCAGGATTGTCCACTGTAGATGAGTGAATGTCAACTTTCTATGTAACATTTAGGATGAGAGTAGTGAACAGTTCCACTTCTCCAGTGAGACAAAAGGGGAGGTGGAAGAGGATGAACGGAAAAAGGATGAAGTTGAAGACAACGAGGTGGAGCAGAATACAGAGATGGGCCTCCCTGTGGCAGACGGTCATGGTGAGAATGAAGATTCAACAAATGGAAAATGGCTAAACTGAGAGTGATTGGAAGAGTGTGTGTTGTGTGTGCGCGCACGCGTGCGTGTGTGCGTGCCTGTGTGTGTTGAAAAGTATGATTTGTTTGCACTGATTATGAAGGTGTGCCATTGGTGCAAAATAAGTTGTACTTATGCTTCAAGCAGGCAAAGAGGCATCCTGAGTTGAGGAACCCTGCCACTCCACACCCAACAGTATGGCCACCACCCTCCTGTAACATAATGGAGATGCCCCTTTCCCAGACCATCAGATCCCATCCTAATTTCGCTCCTGAAGAGATCCACAACATTTCACCACTATGAAGAGCTCTGCTCCTCATCCAGACCAGACAAGCAATTTCTGCCATGGAGGTGGAGATTGTGCAAATAAACAGAAATATATTTGACTTCCACCACTCTTGACTGACAATATAAATTACTATTGTTGTCTCAGAAACCCACTAATAGTCTCTTCAATCAGAAAGTGCCTCAAGTTACAGTGAAGTGGAATTATCAACCATGTAGACGTGAAGAAAATGTACTTTTATCACAAAACAAGGAGAAATATGGATATAGTATAAAGAAGAGTTTTGATACAATGTTTATTTTCAGGATGGTTTACAGATTGTGCACTATAAAAAATACAATTATTTACTGTTTCATATAAAGAAAATGTAATGTTGAGCAAAGATTTGCCTGCTTTCAAAAGGGTCAAAATTTGATTATAAAACTGTTGAAAAATCGATTACATTGCAGTGAATGATATTTTTATGAGCAAGCTTTTAGCGTACTTAATCAAATGAGGATGACAAAATATTTTGGGCTGACTGCATCCAATAAATCAGCACTTCGGTGACTACTAGATGTCAATGCCACCTCTAAACAGTACAATGTTTCCTGATAATGGAAAGGAGCTCATACCCTTTTCCTCAATAATGTATTAATTTACTGAGGAATATAGTATGGATTGGTAACTGGCATCCTACAAGCATTTAAATAAATTAAAATGTATCAAACAAAATCATTTATAAGAAGAATCAGGGTGAAAATATTCCCACAAATAAAATAATATGACAATGTTGTCTCAATGTTATCAAGGTATGTGAGGTATTCTTTTGAAAAACAGTGTCCTTGTGGGCATAGTTGTGGCCAGTTTGTGGTGTCTAAATTAATGGCTGTTCTATTCCCGAACTAGAATCTCTGAAAATGTTTGGGCACATGAACGTTAAGAATTGGTTGTTAATCCAACTTGCCTGGTTAAATAACAGTAAAAAAAAAAATAATAATACAGTGCCCTTATTAATGACTGGGACAGTCAACTATTTCTTCACATTTTTGGCTGTGTACTGAGTTTTGATATGAAATCAAACAATTACTATGTGCTCATAGATTCTCAGCTTTTAATAGGTGTTGGTGTACATATTGGGTTCACCATTCAGAGAAGACTAAACATATACATTACAGGGCACCAAAGTTATTCGGACAGATTAATATTATGTTAATATCAATATCAGGATTTGGTTGCATAATCTTTGTGTGAAATAACTTGAAATTTTTAGCCATGAAAAACACCTTAAGTGTTGTTGCAGTAATTTGCTTATACTTTATTTGGCAAGGTGTTTCTTTCTCACTTCTGATTTCATTCTTCTGTTGCCATCATGCGTCACATCATTAATGAAGACATTAGCCAGTTCCAGTGACAGCCATACATGCCCAACCCCCCCCCCCCAACTATAATTCAGTGGAATGCTGCCCCAAGCAAAAATGATAATTATGTATGGTAGCCTACTTAAGTACACTAAATAGTAATACAAAAGTATGTAAGTACTATTTGAATAGTTGTAAGTTTACTTGGGTGTATGAAAATGGACCCAGTCATTTCATACTTTAATATAGGCTAGTTATATTATATGATTGGAAATTGCATTTTAGTAATATATTCCTAATTTATTTTAAAAAAATGTTAATGACAAAATAAAATACATTTAAGTGTCGAATGAATTTATATAAATTGGGTTGGATCTTGAGCTGTTCCTTTTTTCTGCTTCATAATGGCTCCCTTTACTTTCATACTCATTTTGACAGCCGCCAGTAACATACTTAAAAGACCAATACAAAGCCTGAAATCAAGACAAGACATCACGTCTTAACGACGCCAATTCGTTCCATCGCACTTTTGAACTAGGAAAGCAGTCGCGGACGCAGCTACCTATAGTTGCCAAATTGTTATGGAAAGCACGTGATATGAATCGCAATAACCAATGAATGGAGGACTAAATAACGCATCCGCCCAGCAGACGGTCGACCAATAGCGTTCATGCGGAAATGTTGCGTAATGTTAATTGTCAAGTAATCCCTTTTAGAAAGCTAGGGTATGAATTAGTTAACTGTGCATTTTCTTCTTCAATAGTTTTAATGTTAAAATTATAAAACAATACCTATTACAATGAACAACTCATGTATCTCTGATCTCGGAAGATATTAGACCACTAAGAGTAATCTATTGAATAAACCGAATCTTTTCGTCCTCATTCGACTCTCAGCAGCCAGTTACATGTCATACATTTGTTGGCGTGAATTCCTTCATTCGCCCTAAATATATTTTCATCAAACGTATTATATGGACCTATTCAGGTAGGTCACTCGCCTTTTCGTCAAACAGAACAAAACGGCAATGGATCTGTCTGAACTTTTCCTATAAAAACTATACTTAACGAAACCTTTAACAAAACATTTTGTGTGTAGAAAAGAAAAGCCCCTGCTGCTGAGACACCACGCCCATAGACAGTTGAATTCAAAACTGGCGCCCAGACGTGACAGCCACACAATTGCTGCGGTTCTCCCTCCCACTTCTCCCGTCAGGCTCCTGCCTGCGCATGCACATTCGCCCGCTTCAGGCCACCATTTTGTGTAGGGCCAACTCTGTCCAAGCGGGAGAGGATTAAAAGCGCTGGGGTGCAAGGGCACGTTTCCCTACAGTCAGCAGAGGAAGACCCAACAAGCACTGAGCTCTCAACCAAATTTGACGGGTAAAGGAAGACCGAGGAGCAGGTAAAACATGACTTTTCTCCCATGAAGGGGGGGATTTTTGTAGGAGCTGTCGTCGGCCTCTAGGTGTCACGGTGGGGCTCGCGGTCCAGGCAACTGGCGGGGGGTGTTTGTCTCCCTCTATCGTTATCAAAAATTTACTAAAAACATGTATAACACAGAAGTTTGAGATTCTGTTCCGATTATTAGTGTTTTTGGACTGATATAACTTCGTATTAAGGCATGGATGGCTTTATAAATGCTTTTCTGATTAGGGTCTTGTTTAGGCCAGGCGTCCATCTTCTCCTGCCCTTTGTTTCCTCTTTTGAGAAGAGAACGCGCGTCTCCAAGTCAGACGAAAGCTCAACATTTCGAGTTTATACTTTGTATCAATGTCACTGTATACTTTGTATCGAGGTTGTACGGCGCCATACCTTGAAAAATACTGAATCGATAAATTATATCCTGTAGTCGTTTGTGTACTTCCTATCTGGTCTAGTAATTATTTAACACGACGCTCTACAACAATCCCATGGTTTTACTATCAGCATTGTGTAACCCTTTCTCGTACGGATGAACGTCATTTTACTATTTATCGAAGAGTGTTTGGTAACGTTTCACCCTAAACACGAAAAGCGGGACTGTGGTGTCATCTTGATATGTAGACCAAATAAGTGTGCGAGTCCAAATCTGAATCTACATAAATTGTTTTTTCTATAATCGATATCTTACAAACATTAGAGCGCAGTTTCATTCCGGCTTGACTCCACGTCCCCTCCCGCCAGACTGGTTCACCTACAGCCGCCTTTCGATTTAAACTTGTGGTGTGGAGAGAGCTCGAGCTCCCTCTATAACCTGCACGGTAACGTTACAAAAACACCGGCTTTACCGGGGCAAGCCACTAGTTTCCCATCTTCACTCACATTTGAGGGTGAAGTATTTATTGTATTTTCACCAGTGAGTTTCTTGTGTGCTTCACTGTGTTTTAGTGCGTTTTTATACAAATGTAATTGTAGCCTATTGGTGGCAGAGAGAAGTGCGATTGAAGACAAAATCAAATGGTGTTAAATATTTTGTTAAATGAAGTACGTCTAAAAGTGTTATTTCTTACTTTGCTATGAAAGGCAAAATAATCATTATATTACTCTTTCATTGACTTGCATACATACAAATCTGCAGACTCTTCTTGAACCGGAACTTCTAAAGTTGCCATCAACTGTGAAGTTAGTATTTATATTTGTCTGTTACACATCAATTGTTGGTTATGGTTCCTAGAAAAATTTCATACTCTTAAGTATAATTTCTTAAACTCTTCTTTTTTTGTTAGGTGGTTCTATGGATGCTGAAGTTGTTTCCATGGAGACCGCTCAGGTCGAGGGTCTTCAGGACACTGGGGAGGGTGTTGAGCTGCTACAAAATGCTGAGGTTGCTTTGATGGAGGGGGGTGAGGCGCCCCAAGAGGAAGTGACAGGGAATGTTGAAATGATGGTGATGGACACCCTGGACTCTTCCCTTGACCCTGCCCTGCTGCAGATGAAGACTGAGGTCCTTGAGGGGGGCGGCACGGTGACGGTCACTGGAGGAGACGAGGGACAGATCATCACCTTGCAGGTTGGAGTGATTATGTTTACAGGTTCTGCAGATAGGCCATTGTAAACCACACTTGTAAGCACACATTACTAAGAGAACTGACTGATCTTGTCGGTCGTCGTTTTAGGTGGTGAACATGGAAGGCAGCATGGAACAGACAAGTGCAGCACTCGGGCTGGGACAGCTGCAGCTGGTGCAGGTCCCTGTCACTACATCCACCGTGGAGGGGCTCCAGGCCAGCTTTGTTGACGTGTCGTCAGGCAACACAGAGGCGGAGCCAGTGATCTGCCATACCCTGCCCCTGCCAGAGGGTTTCCAGGTCAGACACCACTCAACTACTTATAAACGCTGAGTATCTGAGGGTCTACACCCAATATACAATACCACTTCCTGGCTAATTGTTTTGGTCTGGTGTAGGTGGTGAAGGTAGGGGCCAATGGAGAGGTGGAGACAGTTGAGCAGGAGGAGCTGCAGGCAGCCCAGGATGAGCTCCAGGTTACCCAGGGGGAGGAGGAGGCAGCTGAGCCCCAAGCAGAGGACCAGGCCTGGTCCAAAGACCCAGATTACCAACCCCCTGCCGGCCTCCGCAAGGGGAAGAAGGGCAAGAAAAGCCGCCTGCGTTACGGGGAGGGGGAGCGGGACATGGACGTGTCTGTGTATGATTTTGAGGAGGAGCAGCAGGAGGGAATGCTCTCGGAGGTCAACGCAGAGAAGGTGGTGGGCAACATGAAGCCACCCAAACCCACCAAGATCAAAAAGAAAGGTGAGAGCGGTGTGAACTGGGGGTGTGGTCACCTCTCTCTCTGGCTGTTTGGAGGACATTGTGGGTGTTATTGTGTTTGACATTCTCCCCTGTCTCTCGTTAGGTGTGAAGAAGACCTTCCAGTGTGAGCTGTGTAGTTACACCTGCCCCCGTCGCTCTAACCTGGACCGCCACATGAAGAGCCACACAGACGAGAGGCCGCACAAATGTCACCTGTGTGGGAGGGCCTTCAGGACGGTCACGCTGTTGAGGAACCACCTGAACACACACACAGGTACTGACAGACACTCCTACGCACGCTGTTTATGTCAAATTAGTCCTTGTTGATTGGATAGGCTGTTACTCGTGTTAACCCTGGCCCCTCCCTCCTCCTCATTCTTAGGCACTCGTCCTCATAAATGTCAGGACTGTGACATGGCCTTTGTGACCAGTGGAGAGCTTGTGCGTCATCGTCGTTACAAACACACACACGAGAAACCGTTCAAGTGTTCCATGTGCGACTATGCCAGTGTGGAGGTCAGGATGCATCTCTGATCTTCTGAAATGTTATCTAGCTGTGAACACCTTTGTCAAGCATTACCTGGTAGGTTGTTTAAACAATTCTCTCTGTCTTTGGTCCAGGTGAGTAAGCTGAAGAGACATATCCGCTCCCATACAGGAGAGAGGCCCTTCCAGTGCAGTTTGTGTAGCTACGCCAGCCGAGACACCTACAAGCTGAAGAGACACATGAGGACACACTCTGGTAATATTTTCCCCAGTCTTTCAGCCATAACCCCAAAATATTTCAGTTTTTGGTTCTGTTGATGGATGCTATATCTTCCTCACAACCTAATAATCCCTGTCCGTTTTTGTCTGGCAGGTGAAAAGCCATATGAGTGCTACATCTGCCACGCTCGCTTCACGCAGAGCGGCACCATGAAGATGCATATCCTGCAGAAACACACTGAGAACGTGGCCAAGTTCCACTGCCCCCACTGTGACACAGTCATCGCCCGAAAGAGTGACCTGGGTAAGCAACTGTCCTGATCCCTGTGATATTGTCATGGTTCAAAGGGATAATCCACAACGTCAAAGTAGATATGTAGTATTTAACTTTTAAATCTTTCAATTCTTTAGCATGTATAGCCTAACTGCACGTTTAAGGCCTTGTAATTTTAATGAAACCAGAGACAAAGAGGTGAATTACAGGCTATATTTTTTTCTTCAAATATATTGCATAATAGAGAACCAAAAGGTGTGCTGCCCCTTCCTCTCTATGAGAGATTGACCCACAGAGCAAACCTTTGGCTCTGCTTGGTGGTTGACCTGCAGATACTATGCACATTCTTAGTTCATATTTCTTTTTATTGAAATACTGTCTTGTAACTGATTGGATCGGTCTGTGTTTTTGGATTTGCTCTTCCTTCCATCCTCCCTTTCAGGTGTGCACTTGCGGAAGCAGCACTCTTTTATTGAGACAGGCAGGAAGTGTCGCTACTGTGACGCTGTGTTCCATGAGCGTTACGCACTCATCCAGCACCAGAAGTCCCACAAGAATGAGAAACGCTTCAAGTGTGACCAGTGTGACTACTGCTGCAGACAGGTATGTGAACAGACAAGTGGCTGATGGGGGGGGGGGGTCTAGGAAATGTCCTTGCAACCTTCACTGAATCATTAACCTCACTGATAAGTCTTCAAAGTAATGTGTGGATCCCCATCAGATATTTGTCTAAATCAATTGGACATAAGAGAAGGCCACTTGAGGGTGTGGAGGTGTTTCTCGTGGATCTGTTTGGAATTCAGCCGTGGACTGCCCCAGTGTGTTACTGACTCCATGTTTAAACTCTGACCTCTGACCCCTAGGAGCGTCACATGATAATGCACAGACGCACCCACACAGGGGAGAAGCCGTATGCCTGCAGCCAGTGTGAGAAAACCTTTCGGCAGAAGCAGCTTCTGGACATGCATTTCAAACGCTATCATGACCCCAACTTTATCCCCACCGCCTTTGTCTGTAGCAAGTGTTCAAAGACCTTCACTCGCAGGGTAAGGAGACGACAACACATCTGCACTCACATGCAGGCTAAAGCAGTGGTTCTCAAACTTAATTTATACCAACCAAAACGGAGTGGGTCAAACTTTGCGACCAGACTTCGCAAATGTAATACAACAATACATTTTCAGAAATGTTTGTAGGGATTTCACATTTGGTGGTATTGTCTTCAAGAATATATTGTGTCATAGGGACGATATAAATATATTTGTGCTGTTTCTCTTTTTAAATCTGTAATCTATTTGTTTTCAGCGCATATTTTCATTACTGATAAAAACAATGTAGAATTGAATAAAATCACTATTGACTAGATATTACAACCCCGTTTCCAAAAAGGTTGTGACGCTGTATAAAAAGTAAATAACAGAATGCAATGATGTGCAAATCATTTAAACCCTATATTCCATAGGAAATAGTACAAAGACAATTTCAAATGTTGTCTTTGTAAATATATGCCCGCTTTGAACCTGATGCCAGCAACACGTTTCAAAAAAGTTGGGACAGGGGCAACGAATGACTGGAAAAGTTGTGTAATGCTTAAAAAAATCCTGGGGGAACACCTCACAACTAATTCGGTTAATTGGCAAGGTCAGTAACATGATTGGGAATAAAAAGAGCATCCCAGAGAGGATGAGATTTCAGATGGGGAGGTGTTCACTTTGTGAAAGACTGTGCAGGCAAATAGTGCAACAATTTAAGAATGTTTCTCAATTAAATTGCAAAGAGTTTGGGGATCTCATCACCTACAGTACACAATATCATTAAAAGATTCAGAGAATCTGGAGAAATCTCTGTATGCAAGGGACAGGGCCGAAATCCAATATTGGATGGCAGTGATCTTCGGGCCCTCGGCGGCACTGCATTAAAAACAGACACGATTCTGTAGTGGAAATCACTGCATGGGCTCAGGAGCACTTCTGAAAAACACTGCACATTGCTGCATCCACAAATGCAAGTTAAAACTCTATCATGCAAAGAAGAAACCATATGTAAACAAGATCCAGAAACGCCACTGCGTTCTCTGGGCATGAGCTCATTTAAGATGGACTGAGGCAAAGTGTTAAACCGTCCTGTGGTCTGACAAATCAAAATTTGACATTATTTTTGGCAATTATGGATGTTGCGTCCTCCGGGCTAAAGAGGAGAGACCGTCCTGCTTGTTATCAACGCACAGTTCAAAAGGCAGCATCCATGATGGCTGTATGGTGACTTGTATCTGTGAAGGCACCATTAATGCTGAACAATGTATACAGTTTTTGGAGCAACATATGCTGCCAACCAGACAACGTCTTTTTCGGGGAAGGCTTTATTTCAGCAAGACAATGCCAAACCACATTCTGCGCGTATTACAACCGCATTGCTCTGTAGTAAAAGTGTCTGGGTGCTAAATTGGCCAGCCTGCAGTCCAGACCTGTCACCTATTGAAAACATTTGGTGCATTTTGAAACAAAAAATGCAACAAAGGAGACCCAGAACTGTTGAGCAACTGAAATCCTATATTAAGCAAGAATGAGCTACATTTCACTTTCAAAACTACAGCAATTGGTCTCCTCAGTTCCCAAACGCTTACAGAGTATTGTTAAAAGAGGTGATGCAACACAGTGGTAAACATGCCCCTGTCCCAAATGTGTTGCTGGCATCAAATTCAAAATGTGAACATGTATTTTTCCTTATAAAATAACTTTCCTCAGTTTCAACATTTGATATGTTGTCTTTGTAATATTTTCAATTAAATGTAGTGATAAATGAATTGCGCATCATTCTGTTTTTATTTGCGTTCTAACTTTCTTTTTTTTCCCTAACTTTTTCAATCTGTTTTTCGCAGTGTCCTAACTTTTTTTTTTTTTGGAAACAAGGTGGTAATATAGAATTGCAATACATTGTATTGACACCCAGGTATAGAAAAAAATGTTCCATAGTATTGTGAGGTCCTTATTTTTTATTTTTTTTAATGCAGAGTTCCTTAATCCTGTTCTTGGAACAGGTATGCACATTTGCAACAGCGCTACTCACCAGATTTCACTTATCTCCTCGTTTAATAATGGAATTAGTTCTGTTGAGCTAGGGCAAATATGGACACCTTTTTGTGTCCACAGAACCAGGGTTAATAAACACAGCTAGAGATCCAGAGCCAGCAGAATCCTACAGCATATCTGAATGCAGTAGAGTTATTTTAGAGACTCAATAAAAATGTGGGGTATCACAAGGATTTGGCAAATGGGTGGCTACTCTGTTATCCTTGCTACAAAGGGGGAGCTGGTTCCACCTTTGGAATGTCAAGCTCATTAATAGTCTCCTAGGGCACCTGGTGTATGATAGATGACAACATTGTAGAGCTTCAATTGATACGTGATATTAACAGCATAGAATTCAACAAAGGACATGTACAGGTGAATGAAATGGATGACATAATGTCTCCACTTTGGAAAAAATACTAGCCTTGTGCTCCCACCACTCAACCAGATGTTCCAGGAGAAAAATGTATAGTCAGACAAAGAAAGAGCAGCTGGAGCAGTAGTTTTTTCTGGAGTAATCCGTATCTCCTTTTGGGCTTAAAGTCAATGTCCTGAAGCACATATAAAAAAAAGTCATTCCTGTATACCAGGAATTCCACATGGATTGTGCTTGCAAGGAACACAAAGGTTTTAACAGTAGGGTGGGAATGTCTGTAAAAACTATAGGGAGCTAGGGTACTGGGATGGAAAACAAGCACACGGTGCAAAATAACTGGAAAGTATATACATATATGGTTGAGCAGTCAAAATGGAAACCTGTTCTGCATTCAGTATTTAAGCGATAAAGAAACATTACATATTCTGGGGAATCTTTTAAGATATTCATGAGGAAGAAAGAAGACCTACCCAGGTAGCAACAACAACACTGACCTCCAAAGTGCGTACAGGTAGGTTGTATGATTTTGCTAGTTTTGGATTTCAGAGAAGTGACATAATATTCATGAGAAGTATTTGCACATGCGTGAGTGACGATTTCAACTCCAGAAAGCTGCGATGCTGTTCCAGTACCCTGCCCAACTGAAACAAAGTGTGTGCTGTGGAAGTGAAGTGCTCGTTGCGCAAGCTTCATTGACACCATCCTAGCTGCGGTAATGACAGTGTAGCTCTGGAAACAATTCTCATGTCTCGCGTGTATCAGACAATGCCTGGTCCCAGCTGCCTGATCTAATCAACTCATCACCGAAAGGATCCCTACCCTGTTCAGCCACTACTGGCATAAAAAGAAAAACCTAACATGATGCCTGGCAAATCAATGTTCAGCATGTTGCTTGTCCTGTCTGGTGTGTTTGATCAGCGGATTGCACACAGGAGCTACAGAGTTTGCCTATCTGTAAAAGTTATCGCAGTGCAGCATTTGTACCTGCTACATCGGAAACAGCAAATTAGTACATAATTTGGGTCTATTTGTATAAAAAAGCAAAAGCAGTATGCTACATTTTTTAAAGACCATGCATTCTTTTTTGTTTTGCTAGAATCACCATGAAAGTGACATGCCCTGTGAAGGTTGGGGTGTTGTCTTGATGGCTTGCTAGTGATGTTGATTAAAAACATGGTTTCTTGAGTCATTTGGTATAAACACAGTCCTTTGACCAGATTGCCGATCGCTTTTTGAAATCAGTTGGATTCCAAGTGATGTGCAGAGTCATGTTATATTGGTAACACTCCCCAGTACAAGTGACACTAGAGGCCCCCTTGTAGACCTGGTTTCAACTCACTACATCCATCTTCTCCTACTCGCTTGGTGATTTCCTCACTGACTTAATAAAGTGACAACACCAGAACTGTCCTACACACAAATTTTCACAGAGTTGAATATGACCAGTCATTCTGTTTTTGCATTAAATGGGAGGTTAAGGGGACTTGGCATTCAATGAAGATTCTTTATAGATTTATTGCTTGCTTTAACCCCTGGGCTTGGCTTGTCAGTGTCACATGCTATCACTTTAGAGAGCTGAGTGCTCATGGCCAACTGGTCACCCTTTATACATATTATTCCCATATCCCATATTATTGAAAGCAGTGCAATGTTACAGCTACACAATATGGCCAAAAGTATGTGGGCACCCCTACTAATTATTGAGTTCAGGTGTTTCAGCCAGCACATAGCCAGAAAATCTCTATAGACAAACATTGGCAGTACAAAGGGTCGTACTGAAGAGCTCTGTAAATGAGGCACTCATAGGATGCCACCTTTGCATCCTAAGTCAGTTTGTGAAAGTTCTGCCATACTAGATCAACTGTGTTATAAGTGTGTCTAGGAGCAACAACAGCTGGGCGCGAAGTGGTAGACCATGCAAACTCACAGAGCGTGGCCACCAAGTGCTGCAGTGCATAGACTCTGGACTCTGGAGCAATGGAAAAGTTCGCTGGAGTAATTAATCACACTTCACTATCTGGCAGTCTGGTAGACGAATCTGGGTGGGGCGGATGCCAGGAGAACTCTACCTACCGGAATGCATAGTGCTTACTCTAAAGTTTAGTGGAGGAGGGATAATGGTCTGGGGCTGTGTATTAGGGTTTGTACTAGCCACGTTAGTTCCAGTGAAAGGTCATCCTAATGCTACCACATGCCAAGACATTAGACAATTGGGTGCTTCCAACTTTGTGGCAACAGTTTGGGGAAGGCCCTTTCCTGTTCCAGCATGACTGCGCCCCTGTGCACAAAGCGGGGTCCATCAAGACATGGGTCGGTGGGGGGGGGGGCAACTCCATATTAACACCCTTGGTTTTGGAATGGGATGTCCAACAAGCTCATATAGGTGTGATGGTTGGGTGTCCACATACTTGTGACCACATAGTGTATCTTCAGACATGTACTGTCTTTGTTAGGAACGGGATCATATAGGCATGGATGTAAATGTATGTCGTTAACCCTCAACCGTGTTGTGACAAACTTTGTGAAACACTGCACCGAAGAAAAACATTCACATCCAAAACCATATCCTCCCCAACAAGATATGGGGTGCACACTCCCTCACTCACCAGGTTGGGGAGGACATGGGCTTAGCTGCCCACCAGGTTGGGGAGGATATGGGCCTAGCTGCCCACCAGGTTGGGGAGGATATGGGCCTAGCTGCCCACCAGGTTGGGGAGGATATGGGCCTAGCTGCCCACCAGGTTGGGGAGGATATGGGCCTAGCTGGCCACCAGGTTGGGGAGGATTTGGGCCTAGCTGCCCACCAGGTTGGGGAGGATTTGGGCCTAGCTGCCCACCAGGTTGGGGAGGATATGGGCCTAGCTGCCCACCAGGTTGGGGAGGATTTGGGCCTAGCTGCTCACCAGGTTGACTGGGTTCTGCTCAGTGCTCTTATCACTGTCTGCTCCTCAGAACACCATGCTGCGTCATGCAGAGAACTGTAACGGAGATAACCCTGGTGACGAGAATGGAACCCCGCCCAAGAAAGGTCGTCGTGGCAGGAAGAGGAAGATGCGCTCCAGACGGGATGATGATGACGACACTGGTACGTCTAAGTCACATTTCAATTTAATAAGTCAAAAATATCACATTCTCAGTTTACGCTACAAGACCATCCTTTTGACAGGTTTTAATAATGGTTATTGTCTATATTGAGTAGTTTAATTTTACGCTTTAAATTCTGTTTGAGTATTGTATTGTTGGCAGAATGGGGCAGCAGGGTAGGCTAGTGGTCAACAGTGTTAAGCCAGTAAACAAAAGGTCACTGGGTCTAATCCCTGTGGAGAAAAATCTGTCATTCTGGCCCTTAGCAAGAATGTTATCCCTAATTTCTTCTAGGTCATTGCTGTAAATTGCCCTCCACCCACCGCGGGCCCTGGTGCAACTGCACCCCCTGCACCCCCCATAGCTACACCAGTGCACGTCAATGCATTTTATGCGGCCTAGCAATGCACCCTGTAATAAGTTGAAGCAAATACTTTCTTTTAGTGCAATACTCCAAAAATGTGTTTAAAATCTAGCAATTACTATTTGTTTAAATTATAGAATCAGATTTTTTTTAGGGTATTTGTGTATGTACGTTTCACCGTAAGGGGAGGAAGAGAGTCCCTCTATTTCAGGGGCACCAAAAGTGTTGGCTTAAAAGGTGTTTCTGGTCTATCATTTGGTCAGCTGTAAAAGAGTGGTTTGTTAAGGCTTGATTATTGGCTTTGTGTTTGCCTTTGCAGTCAGCTTTGGTCTCTGTCACATGAGGGCTCAAAGTCATGTCTAAAAAAATGAGAGGGGTGGTATTCAGCCAGCTGTTGGCTTCCTTGACTTTCATTTTATTTTCATCTCATGTCTGCACAGTTGATGTGAGGAAACACTCATGCTTTAAGTGCCTGTTCCAGGCATTGTACAGATTTTATGTTGCTGCAGACTTAACTACCTTCATTAACCAGTAAACAAACAGTTTTCCCAAAACACTAGAATGCTGTGACCAACAGAAAGAAAAACTGTTATTGAGCCAAGGAACGTATATTTTCCATTTGGAGCCTAGTTTACATTCAAATGAAGCCAGCCTTTTGTCTCAGCCAAAAAGCTATTGAACTCCTGTAATTACATTTTCAAACATTTGTCAAAATGCAATCAGTTGGTAAACCTGTATATACTGTGCCTCGATGCGAGTGGATCCATATTTGACAGTTAAAAAATAGGCAATCTACAGATGACTAGAGTAGAATTGTTTGCTAATATGACAAGGATTTAGCCTTTGACTTCTGGACAACAAATGTATTTGGAAACTAACATGGCTGTAGAGAAATGCTATAATTAAGGGTATTTGTGGAAGGCTTCAGATATGCCTCATCATATAATGTTGTTCACGTTTCAAACAATTAAATAGCTAATGCTTCCAGCTCAGATTGTGGGTGTAGTACTGACCCAGTAGTGGGTGATGTACTGATATCAATTAGCTACCTACTGTTGTTTATGTACTACAAGGGTACATTTAAAGGCAATTGTGCGATTTTTAACACAATTGCCTTTAAACCCGAGGTTCACTCCAGCAGTAACCAGCTGCTTAAAGAACAACTGTGCTGTGATATTTCGCATCAACCAGGCTTTGCGCATGTGTTAATTACATAATGATAACTTACAAGAATGTGCACTAGATTTCTCAAAATTATCCAAATGTAACTATTGATCTATAAGCATGTTCAGTCAGATGTATTTTTGTAAGCTAAATTACTAACAGTTAACATCAATTTCAACTTATTTTTTTAAATGTGCACATTTACTGTATGTGCAACAAGATGATGTAATGGGTATTCTGTGTATTTTGAGGGGGCAGCATTAAAGCAGGCTCTGCTTTCTCTCTCCCACAGAGCCTGAATTGGATGACATTGAGGAGGAGGATGAGGAAGAGGATGAGGAAGAAGAGGAGGAGCTTGCTGAGATTGAGGTGGAGCAGGCACCACCCGTTGTTCCTCTTCCTGCCCCTGTGGGCCCACCAGCCAAAAGGAAACGTGGACGACCTCCCAAGCCCAAGCCTGCCCCACGTGAGCCATACACACACACACACACACACACACACACACACACACACACAAACAGATACCCTGTTGGAATAATTGTCCACAACGTGGGCTTTGGATCCATCAAACATGATGTGTCTGCACATTTTTAAATAAGTACACCATAGGTACGTAGTGTAATTTGCCCGTGCCTGTTAAGCACAATTTTCCCTCAGTGTTAAAGTTACAATGGGAGAGGTAGTTAGTGAGGATACTAGAAGTAGAACCCATGTATGAGCCAGCAAGCAAGCTACTTCTAGTGTATCTTAATATATGAAAAGGACACTGTACTGCTGTCCTTGCTAACTTCTCTTGATCTTCACTTTGTCGACACGAGAATCCATCCTGGTTGTGTCGCTCGTCCTAACTGAGAATATACTAATTAGTGAAATTCATTAGTTAGTCACATGCAATATCTCAATTTGCTGAAAGCATCGTTTGTTGGGAACGATATGCTTACCTTTTGCTTGCCTTTTGTTAAGGAATCACTTTTCATGCAGTAAAAACTTTGGTGTTTGCATTTTCAATCACGTGCAGATCACTAATGTGTACCTCAGGGGACTCGCAGGGCTGAATGGAGCTGGACAGATGTGTTAAAGGGTTTTTCTTCCCCTAGCCGCAGCAATTATCCGTGTGGAGGATGAGGCTACAGGCGAGGTGGATGACATCATTGTTAAGAAAGAGATGGAAGCCGAGCAGGCGAAACAGGAGGAAGAAGCTGTTGAGGAGGAGCCAGCAGTAGAGGTGGAGCCGGCTGAACGAGAGCCAGCGAATCAGGTGGCGGAGTCAGTCCAGGGTGATCAGGTGGTGCAGGAAGTGGCGCTGTCTGTCACAGAGGCTCCACCCAATGGTGACCTCACTCCTGAAATGATTCTCAGCATGATGGACCGGTGATGAGGCCTGACCCTGGTCTGCATCTGACAACACATTGTCTCCTGTCTGTATACACACCCCATTATACCCTCTCTCAGATACATATACCTGCACTCACATAGCCCCACACACACACACACACAGGTTGTAACCATAGGTCTGTCTGATGTTGATGATAATACCTGGGACATGTCTGAAGATACCTTCAGCCCATTCTATTTTTTTAAGAGCTTATTTTCCTCTTGTGATCTGTCTGCATCCCATTGCAAGACCCCTGATACCCTCATGTTGAATTTTGTGTGTATATAGAATCTTGATAACATTATGCAGACTGTGTCACTGGAAAATATGTAAGGAGAGCAGATGTGGATCAGATTATGATCATGTATTGTATCATAAATCATGTGCTTTCATTCTGCTTTCAATCTTGTTCTATAGGCCCCACATTTGATCTCTTTACATTTTCACTTGTCTGTTGTTTGTCTTAAAACAATGTAGTCGTGCTTTCACCCATAGCAGTTAGGGGTCAACGGTTGGGGGGGTGACCTAAATATTCTGCTTTTTAAAAATGTGATTCTGTTTTCACATGAAACAAAATACCTTGCTATTGTTAAAGCTTTTAGAATGGATTTGTTTTTTTGGGTTGATGCTTTTTTTCCTTTTTGTACCATGGAAATGAAATGACTGGATGTGTAATGGGAGGGGTGGGAGAATGTATGACTGTACAGCGATTAAATAAAAAAGATCAACCTACTGAAGTGTCATGACTCGTGAGTGAAATTGCTTCCATTACAGCCTTGATTAGAGTTTAGTATGGCATGTAAAATTTAAATCGGATGTAATCTGACCTATTTTTGTTTCTGACACCAACAGCAGGATTTATGCCCACATAGTCTCTATAGAAACCTGTTTGGAGTGGAGTAACTACAGACCATAATGTTTCTTAGGGTGCTTTTGAAGATCTGTCCTCTGATATTGAATGTGTCATTAAAATAATGTAAGTACCATTTCTCCAGTAGAGGTGTGTAAATAATACATGCATACACACACGATTGCCTAGATCATCAATGATTCCCTGCATTTTCCACTACCCATCCATGTAAAGTAGATTAATCATTTTATCAGTACATTGTGTTCCCGTCCTGCATTTTGGTCATTTCAGTGATGAACCTTCTAAATGAATACGCTCCAAACTGCTGTGTACCTGCACTGCTCGCTCTCTTAACACAAGCTCTATTCTCCATTCTGTCTTTCTCACGCTCTCTCTGAGGGAGGGGGAGGAGAAAGGCGAGGCCCCCTGTTGTCAGATCTGTCAGTCTAGCCAGCTCAGCCCCTCCCATCTTGGTAGAGACGGTGAATACTGCTGCTGGTGCTCTTAGCAACGGTGCCACGGCAACGGAGCACCACGGCAACAGAGTGCCGTGTCTCCCCTTATGGAGCTTCCATTGGGCGGGCCAGCGTTGAGGCACTACACCCGCAGCCGGCCTAGACCACACCGACTCAACCAACACATCCGCCCCAGCAGACCACAGGTACAGAAAGATGGATGCAAAAGGGGGGATGTTCAGTGGAAGATGGAAAAAGAAGGGAGAAGGGGAGATCTACAGTACTGTGGGGAGAGGCAGGGGGAAGGGGTGGGGTGGAGGGAGAGATGGAGGGAATATGCCTGGTGTCTTCAATCGCAACAGAAACCAGCTGCTTTGGGGGGGGGGCATGTATATGCATGTGTGTACAGGACTGTGATTGTAAATGTGGCTCATTTCTAGTGTTATCTGATTCTTACTCTACAACTGCTTTTGTGTGTATGTGTTTGAAATACAGATTTATAAATCAACGTTCTCTACCTTAGCCTCACCTCCATGGTGTCTTCCTTTGGTGCTGTATCAGTCACGATTAGAGTTAACACATGGGATGCTGGTTTCACTGAATCGACGAAACCAAAGCTAATCAGTCACATGAGCAGGCTTACCACAGAAGGACATGACATCATAGTGTCTTAGTGATTTTCTGTGTCAGTCATGGTGCTAATGTATATCTAGGGGACAAATGTCTATGGTGTTATGTACTGTAGAGTAAATAGACCACCTTGTGTGAGGGTAGTGCAATTGCATTCACTCACATTCATTCTCAAACACCACAGATACCATAAAGGGATATTTCCCCATTTTACGACTTCATGTTAGATGATTCCTCACCTTGAAAATAGGCCCACAGACACCTTTCAGTGTAAAAAAAAAAAACCTCTGACATTAAGTTGTAAAATTGTGAAATCCATCTTTAACATTTAGCGTCTGTGTGACACAGGACTCGGTGGTTAACAGTGAAAATGAGGTTCCTGATCTCATGGGGCGAGTGGATGAGGGAGTTGAAGAGTTCTTCACTAAGCGAGTCTTTCCAGTCGACACCCTGTGAGTATCTTACCATCTCATTTTTGTCTATCTCTCTCTTCAGTATTACACTGTCTTTACCAGCTCAGCGTAAATTTCTTTAAATAGTTTTTATCCACTATTTTTATCACTAATGAGATGCTGTTATTCATAGAAACATACAATAAGGAAATGCAAGTAATACCAAAGTAATACAGTAACATAAAGATACTGAACACTAGCTTCAAGTCCGAGTTCATCATGGTCAGGTCAAAACTCAGGGCCCTATGATTGACATCCCCCCTCTAGGAAAACACAGAATGAGGATGATGAACCTCCAGTTACTGAACAGGAAGTGGATGTGGCACCAGCCTGCACAGCACCTTGCCCTGCCCCTTCCAGGACCCTCAGGAGGAAGCTGGGTGAGTTCTTCACCCTCAGAAAGCGGCGGGGTGTGAAGTCAGAGGGAAGCCAAGAGGGGCGGGCTAAGAAAACTACCATCGCCGACCTGATTAGGCCTCTCAGGGAAGCTGCTAGAGCTGAAAAAGATAAAGTGAAGGAGAATGAAAAAGAGAAGGAGAAAGAGAGCATTGATGACAGCACGGTGACTGGAGATTCAGTAGAAGCAGTGACCCTTCCTTCTGGTATTCCCACTCCACTGAGAGGTGAAGCGCCGCCCCATCGTGCCCTCAGAGAGGGCAAGTCACAGTCTCTCATTCTGCTCTCTGGATCTGCAGCCAGTGCCGGAGTCACCAAAAACACAGCACAAGGGAAGGTAAGGTTTTTAACATCTTCAATCTTTCATTTTTGGTTGGATTTTGATCATTCGGATTGGTTCTTATCAGCACCGACTGCTTCTCCTTGGTTCTGGTTGATTTTAGAAACACTCTTCTGATGGCCCTCACGGCTTTGAACAGCGTCTCCAACTCATGCTACAACGAATCGGCGTGTCAAAAGCTCCGCCAGGAGAGACACAGGTGTGTAGGTGTGTAGGTGTGTAGGTGTGTAGGTGTGTAGGTGTGTGTGTGTGTGTGTGTGTGTGTCTGTGTGTGTGTCTGTGTCTGTGTGTCTGTGTGTCTGTGTGTCTGTGTCTGTGTGTCTGTGTGTCTGTGTGTCTGTGTCTGTGTACATTCATCTGAGGGTGCATGTATAAATCTGTGTGTATGTGATTGTGTGTCTATAGAGGTATAATAATAAATAATAATTAAATAATAACATCTTATTTAATTGTACAGAACCAGGAGGGAGAAATGAAAAAAGCTGAATCAGAGGGTAAGTCCCTTTACCATACAATACTTTGTGTGTTTGCTGTTGGTTGTGTCCATTTGTTTACTTTCATCTTGGTTTCAGGCACTATCATTGATAATAAACCGGAGCCCCCCCCTACATTCATGAAACCCCGGACCATGTCCACCTCATCAGGTAACACATACACACACAGATATTTGCAAGGAATTTTGTGTATCTTATGCTAATATTCCTTCTCTTTAGATACAAGGCGTCCCGTCCGACAGAGTGTGTCTGCACATGAGTCTGCTGGGAAACCGGCTCTGCCTCCTAAACCAATCATAAAGCGAGGCCCAACCCCACCTCCCACAATCTCTGGTCGCCTCACCCCTGAAAATGACCTAGCCCAAATACAGGAAGGAGAATCGTCTTCCCTAACACACCCAACTCTACCCCCTTCACCTACACCCACCTCAATCGCAATAGATACCCTTACCAGCTCTAAACCTGCCCCTACTGAGCCTGGAATCGCCAGACCTGTCCCAGAGCCCACTCAATCTTTTCCCCCTGCTTCTACACCCCTCACTGACATCATTACCTCTGTAACATCTGTGCCTCCCACTATCAATACCACCGCCCCCAACTCCACCAGTTCTATGCCCAGTTTAACTACCATTTCCTCCCTCACAACTTCATCTGCCCCTATGACTATCACAACTTTCACCCCTCCTGATGACATTGCCCCTGTAACAATCCCCACATTCAGTCCCACCCTAAGTAGTCCTGTTGACACGGTAGGGGTAGTTGCCCCCATCCCCATAACAAGCATTACTGCCCCAACGCTTGCTAAAATGCATATTGATACCACTGCCCCAACCTCCACTGACTGTACTTCAACTCTAAATACTTCTAACTCCACAACATCTGTGGCCAGCAACACGTCTACACCGACGGCCACAACCCCAGTTACTAGCTCAGTAACCCCAACTCCACCTTCTGCTACTACTATTACAAACTCTACTACTGTCAATGATTTCAATGGTGCTTCCATACCTTCTCACATCCCCATTCACTCTACTGACTCCAACACTACCCAAACAGCAGCTGACTCGGTCAACTCCACTTCTACCTCCAGTCCCACCAACTCTACCAGCTCAGCTTCCACTAACTGCGCAACTCACACTACTTCTGTCCTTACAAGTCTGATCCCCATTCTCTGTACTACCCACTCCCCCACTGCCGCTAACTCCACTGACATCCCCTCCCCCACGTTCTCTTCTACTCACATCACTACAAGCACCACTAGTCTAATCCTTGCTAACTCTACTAGCCTGACCACTACCTCCGCCCCCACTAACTACAGTCCCGCCTCCAGCATATCTACAAGCCAATCTAATGTCATCCCTGACACTAACTCGTCTGTCCCCATCAGTACCCTCATATCCGCTAACTTTACTACCAGCACCCCCATCCACTCTTCACACACCACCAACACCACTATTTCTGTTTTCCCCAACCCCATTAACTCCCCTAACTCCAGTAATATCCCCAACCCCACAAACCTTTCTACTCACGGGCCCACTAACTCTTCCAGTCCTAGCCCAAATCACTTTACCAGTCCCATGCCAACTAATGTTATTCAACCATCACCCGAGGAGAGATGCCTTGATTCTGCAATGGGACAGCTGTCCATTACCAAGGGTAGAAGTAAGTTTATGTGAGGTAGTTTTCAATAATAATATTGTTTAACATTTTGATAATAATGTGTCTGGTCCAGAGCCTGTGGTCTAGCGATAAAGCTCCCAGCTTGGACACAAATAACCCCTCTTGCCGCTGGAGTCTAGGGTTCCATTCCAACCTGTGTCTCCCACAGATCTGTATCCCTCTCGTCATTTCATAACAACCTCAATGATGCGCTAAAATACCTCCCAAAAATATCTTTAAAAAATCAAAACATTGTATACTTCCCTTTCTTCACCCACAGACAAACAAGACGCTGAGAAGATAAAGAGGAACATGGAGACTGAGAAGAAGGAAGGCAACAAAGATGGCAGGGAGGCCGCACAGAAAGAAGAACAGAAAACAGAAGAAAATTACATAGGAGAAACCATGAAAGAGGGTAGGGAAGAGGAGAGGGAAGAGGGCCTGAAGAATGTTAGTGGGACCATGAGGCAAGGAGAAGAAGGGATAAAATCCAATGAGGGAGAAGTGCTGTATGAAAAGAAGGGGTATGAAGAGAGGGAAGGAATGATCAATGACTGCGATGAAAAGGAGTTTGAAACTGAGGAGGCGGCAGAGAGCAAGACAAGGGACCAACTACTGTGATTAAGGCAGGGGATACCACAGTAAAAAAAACGTGGGTAGAGTCCTTGGGACTGAGTACAGGGACCATATCACAGCAGCACACCACAGAGGGTGGAACATCGGACCAAAGATCTGAGACCCCCTCTGTGTCACACTAATGGACTGACCCAAAACAGTGCATTTTTTTTTTTACCATGTTTACATTTGCGTTGCACGTATGATTATGTAATACAACTGTGGTGAAATATGTTTACAATAGATGGAAATGAGACAATTATGATTATTAAAAAGAATATTCCATCTGTCATGATGTTTTCATTACATTTCAGTTCATCTGTTAACTTCTGTGCAATAGTCCATAACTACACCTAGACCAAAAATATATGACAAAGATCTGAGTTTCTTCATGGTAGCAGCACAGTTAAATCCTACACCATTCCCATATATACCCTTAACAACTCACCTTGAGGGTCCAAAAGGTACTGTATTGAGAAGGGCAATGTGTGTGAGAATAACTATATCTCACTGTCATCTATCAAGGACACAAGGGCTGGTAAAGGAAGACAATTACAGTAGGGAATTTTACCCAATTATCCTAAGCCTTATTTCTTCATCTACTTTCCTTTTATGTTACTGATATGAAGGGGCTGGATTGGAATTTTTTTTTTTTTCCAAATTGATGGTCGCTTGCCTTAAACGTAGTATATGGGCCAAACTGTAATTTCTTGTCCGTTTCGCGCTACCTTTACAAAAGACAGCTGACTTTAACCACTGATTGCTTAAATTAAAAGAAAAGTGAATCACAGACTACAGTTTCTCTAGAGCCATGGACATTGAGGAACCATCTGATATCTTATTTAAATTAAATTATTCTTGAAGTTCAGGCATATAAGATGAAGGATCTTGAAGGGAAATGAAATTGAACGTGTGTGTAATGAATGAATCATATTAAATATAAAAATAATTATTAGTGCGACTTCAGTGGGAACCAATTTGCTATGGAAGAGATCACTAACGGAACGTAAATAAAGTAACACAAGTGGAGCGCCGTCTACATTCAAATCAGCTACAAAAGTTGTTAACGTTTTTAAAAATCACGGGGTGAGTTGTTGTTAAAATCTAATTTTCTCTATTCTGTAATGAGTTCGTTTGAGTGAGAAACATCATGACCTAGGCTAGGGGACCAAGCTAGCTGCATGTAACTGTTAGGCATAGCTAACTAACTTTTGCTGCACGAATTGAACGTCGTTGCCTGTCACGACAAAAACTACTGTTCGGTAGCTAAGTTCAGTTGTTTTTCATTTTTCAGAATAGACTTCAGGCCTAATTATAATATCTCGTAG
This sequence comes from Esox masquinongy, assembly GCA_016801175.1. Taxonomy (NCBI): domain Eukaryota; kingdom Metazoa; phylum Chordata; class Actinopteri; order Esociformes; family Esocidae; genus Esox; species Esox masquinongy. The sequence goes on along the minus strand of JACXGI010001191.1, from coordinate 65,454 downwards.
TTACTTTTTAAAACGACATGAATTATGTGTGTTTGTGTGGCAAAGTAAGTTACATTACATGCCTTTTTTCAAGGCAGTGCTGTATACTGTACTGTAGCTAGCTAATAATTATGATCATCACACTAGTGTTCTGCAATAACAAATAGGCTAACTAGCTAGTTGTAAACTAGCATACTAAAAACACTATAAAATAAGGAACTAATGACATCAACTGTCAACTTTTGTGCATGTATACCTGTCTCCGATGTTTCAGGGTGTGTGGCTATGCCTCGGGGTAGGACTAAGTTAGAGCCCTGGATAGAACAGATCATCCTGAGCTACACCACTGAGCCAAAGGAAGAGAAGAAGCGCTCCCAGATGAAAGCACATGTTGTAGGGGTAAGGTGGTGTTATTCTCCTAATTAGTACATGCATCTAACTGAACCTGCATTTCACTTGGGAGATTAGTTTGCCCACATCTTTCTGTATCTTTATAGGTCAGGCAGATGTCAGAGTCGCAAGACTGGCAGACTGACGGATTGAAAATGTTGCTTTTTCTCTCTGATGGTGTGGTGCATATTCCTGCTATACTGACCCAGGATGCATGGCAGACTCTTCAGGAGTGAGTAAACATTTAGAAAAAGCGGCCAATAAGATCGTATTAAATTATATGTATGAACCATTTCTTGTTAAGCCCAGTACAAGTCTAACAGCCAGCATTTGAACACAAAATCATACAAAAAAGTCATTTTGAAAATGCATATCTATACAGAAGATTATCTTTCTGTTTCACTGAAGACAGCCTCTGAAACTACTTTTTTCCTCACTGAACCCCCTTGGTAGGCAAGAGGACCGTGAATGCTTCTCCAGTCTCAATAACTGTACAGTGTATGTGTATTCATACACCCTGATTTTCAACATGGCCCCTGAACAGGTGCGTGTGAATGATCTTAGAGATTCAGGCATTAGTTAGTCCTTTGATCTCGAAGAGCCAGCTTTTGTCCATTGTGTATTCAGTATATAATCTTTATCTAATAATCTTGCTGTAAATCTATGTCTTTATCTTCTCAGACCAAGAGTCAGTTTTACTTAATGGTAGGAGAGCTGATCACAACATCAGCCGGGGCTGCCAAAGACAATACCCCTTGCTGGTGAGAGAAGCAACCTGCTGACCATTAGACTTAGAGACCCACACACACACACATCAGATAGATTGACTTTCCTACTGACATTTATTTTCAGCACATCGCTCAACTCAGTCAGGGAAAAGATCTGTACAACATGGAGGTGAGCTCTGGATGTGTACATTTGTAAGTAAAGCATCAGTACATGGATTGATGCATTGTAGCTTTTGATCATGTTTATTTATTTTGCTTTCTTTTATTCCCAGGTCTCTGCTGGCACAGAATTCTGTCCATTCACAGGTCACACAGTCTGGTACTGCACTATTTACACTCTGCACACTTGCTGATTTGTATAGGTTTTGCCTCAAATGTGCATTTAACCAGAGATTGACCCCGCCCCACCCCCCCTGAAAAATGCAATTAGAAAATGACCTACAGTACCAGTCAAAAGTTTACCTGCCAGCACCAAAACACCTCCTCCCCATCCTTATTGGTGTGGGCCAGCAGAGATCATCCATTCACCCACTTTGCGTCTCATAAAGACATGGCGATTGGAACCAGAAATCTCAAATTTGGACTAATCAGACCAAAGGACAGATTTCCACCGGTCTTATGTCCATTACTCGTGTTTCTTGGCCAAGCAAGTCTCTTTTTATTGCTGTCCTTCAGTTGTGGTTTCTTTGCAGAAATTCGACCATGAAGGCCTGATTCACACGGTCTGAACAGTTCATGTTGAAATGTGTCTGTTACTTGAACTCTGTGAAGCATTTATTTGGGGTATCTGAAGTGCAGTTATTTGCTGATTTCTGAGGTTAGTAACTGTAATGAACTTATCCTCTGCAGCAGAAGGAACTCTGGGTCTTCCTTTCCTCTAGCGGTTCTCTTGTGAGCCAGTTTCGTCATAGTGCTTGATGGTTTTTGAGACTGAACTTTTCTGCATTGATTGACCTTAATGTCTTAAAGTCATGATGGACTGTCATTTTAGTTTGCTTATTTCGGATGACTACTTTATGAAGCTGTTTGAGAGAATACAAAGAGTATGCAATGCTGTCATCAAAGCAAAGTGTGGCTACTTTGAAGAATCTAAAATGTAAATGTGTTTTGAATTGTTTAAAAGTTCTTTGATGACTACATGATTCCATATGTGTTATTTCATAGTTTTGCTGTCTTCACTGTTATTCTACAATGAAAAAATAGTAACACTTAAGAAATACCCTTGAATGAGTGAGTCCAAACTTTTGACTGGTAATGAAATTATCAAAATTATTTTGCTAAATATTGTAAGTCAAATTAAATCCATTTGAAACTAACTGCTTTAACCTGAACAACATTCTCAGTAACGGTAAACATTTTTAAAGGTGCTCTTGATAATAAATTAGAAAAATGTAACTGTATGAACATAAAAATATAAGAAAAAAAAATCTATTGCAAAGCATGCCAGAAATTTATATTGAAATGAGCTCTTACCAAAGACACATCATCTAATCGTTGAGTGCCTTGTCATCAGCTGATGAATTGTTAAAATATAGGATACATAAAATATTTATCCAGAGAAATGTGCCTAACTTATAGAACTGTTAATATTATAGGTGAAATACAAAATCCTCAAAAGTAGTTTAAATATGTCTTTCAGGTCTCTGTGAATGACAGTGTTTCCTTTCTCCCAGAGTTCAACCTGTCAGATCTGCTGGGGGAATGGCAGCAAGACTGGCGCCAGTCTCTGTTGGAGGAAGTGATGGAACTCCTGAGGACACCCATAAAGCCCCCATCCCCACAGCCTTCCACCTCCACAGCCCCCATGCACACATTCACGGGCACCAGATGGGCTGTAGATAGGATCCGTTATAAGGTGTGTTTCTTCACATATTACTATTCAGCACAACAATACCATAAGACCTCTGGAACTGTACCAGAAGGTTGTTTTTCTTTTTCCTAGGGGGAGGAGTCCTTCAATGTTCCTGTGTCTCATCTAAACATCCCAGACGAACTGAGTCAGACACTACATACATCCTCAGGTACTACACACACACAGTCTTTTTGGGGCATTTCTGTGTTTCATTAGATACAGACAGTGGGGAAAGATAGGGGATTCTTGTTTCTTTTTATTCAAATGAATGATGCTGTACTTACGCACACTTTAAAATGATCCTCACTTGTTCCGTCTACTGAAGTCTTTGTTTTATTTAGATGACAGTAAGACGCAGAGTGGGCTGGTCCCTTCTTCTGAAGACAGACTGTCGCACCCATCGCTGACAGGGACAGATGGGCCAGTTGTTGCTGTTGACGTCAGGCAGTCAGACAAGCCTGTGTCTCCTGAGAGAACATCTCCTGCCCATGAGCGTACACTTCCTGGTTTGTTCTCTTTGTTGACTGGGTATCTTTGTTAACTGGTCATCTTTGTTAACTGGTCATCTTTGTTAACTGGTCATCTTTGTTAACCGGTTATCTTTGTTAAGTGGTTATCTTTGTTAACTGGTTATCTTTGTTAACCGGTTATCTTTGTTAACTGGTTCTGTTTGTTAACTAGTTCATGCTTTAAATTATAAATACCTTCTTACTGCTACCTGACATGCAACCAAGCATCTTTTACCATAATAGTGCCTTAGTGTCAGTCTGTGTTTGCAAATCGTCCTTGTGTGTTTCAGATTCTCTAGAGGAGAGTCTGGTCAGGGACATGTTGTTGTCAGGGGGGACAGGTGGGGCAGGCGGAGCTGTGGCCAGCCCTTGGGACATGTTTGCTCCAGCTGCTGAGCTGCTCAGGACCTCCTCCGCATCTGATGGTATGTCCTTCACGTCAACCATTTAATCATTCAACTTTTACACACAGACACACACACACACATACACACCATGCTCATTCATCTTTACGTCGTTCTAAAGATACTCTGGCTTATGTTTTCTCGTTGGTTACCTGACAGAGTCCGTCACCACAGAACCCCCCCCCACCCCGGAGAGCCAGTCTCTGCTACACCCTACTCCTCCACAAGTCATGCACACACAGTTTCCCCTGGCAACGAGCACCCAGGTGTCAGGGGTCACCCAAAGGTCAGATGAGCAGTCCCTTCCTCCTTACCAGAAACCAGGCCCCTCCCTTAGCCTGCCCTCCTCCAGTGGCTCCTCCTCTTCCATTGTGAATCTCTCTACAAAGCCTGGCATGGAGCAACACCACAGCAGGTCAACTACAACACATCACCTCCCAACCACGTTGCGGGGAAACCACATGGAGGTGGAGCAAGACAGGGATGTTGCTGAGAAAAGGTGCAAGAAAGCTAAGAGGAAGAGTTGTATGAGGACCCCCCAGGATGCTATGACCTGGGAGGAGGAGGACATGCTGACGAGCCGCAGCCCGCCCTCCTGGTTGCTTAAAACCCCCAGGATTGGGGAGGGAAGCTGTTGCAAACAAATGGAAGTTGCAACAATTGCCCCTGTGAGGCCCTCCAATGTAAGGGTGATCAGTTTTCAACAAGGAAATGTGATATTAATCATTTGATGAGGTCACCACTGAGTGGAGTCTGTGCCTGTGGAAGTTCATTTTCAATAGATTTCCTGGGAGGTAGTCATGAAACACTTTTGTCTTGCTTTCTCAGGTTCACGCTGATGGCACTACATTCTCATATTCTTATAAGCTGTGTGGCTGCATTTCAAAGGATTTGAGCCATTTCAAGTTAGTACTCTGTGTTACTTTGTGTGTGTGTGTGTGTGTGTGTGTGTGTGTGTGTGCGTGTGTGCGTGTGTGCGTGTGTGCGTGTGTGCGTGTGTGCGTGTGTGCGTGTGTGCGTGTGTGCGTGTGTAACTGTGTGTGTTTGTAACTGTGTGTTTGTAACTGTGTGTGTTTGTAACTGTGTGTGTAACTGTGTCTAAATCCCGCAGGATCCCT
>JACXGI010001191.1:36403-60374 GCA_016801175.1 Esox masquinongy | reverse complement strand
GCAGCTATGTTATGTTTATATAACATGGTAATTATTGGTAAATAAAGATCTGTTGGTAAATTAATTGTGTGTTCTTGTCAATGAATGGATTAAGGGAGCTCTATAATGAAGAAAGGTCAGGTTGGCTTTCAGATGCTTTATTGGCAAACACTGTATCAGACAAGACAGATGTCTGGGGGGAAAATCTAGTATGGCTTGAATTGTCTTAAGCATGTAATTCCTTATGAATCTTTGTTTATATGTAGTTTTGTGATATAATGTTTCTTGGAGTAATTGGTTGATAATTGAGTGTTATTTGCATAAGAACACAGAACAGGCGTCTCTTTGCAGTGAAAGGAAAATATGCCTTCATCAGTGATTTCTCACAAAGATATAATTGGTTTTAGAACATTTAGCAGACACTCATCCAGAGTAACTTGCAGTACTGCATACATTTTCATACTTTGTCTAACCCACAGCCTTGCTGTTGAAAGCACTACACTTTATAAACAGCTGCACTGTTAGCATTCTAGGACAGTTGGAGAAAGTCACTGTTGAGCTTACAACAACGATTTAATGAATAGGTCAAAGTAGAGACATTGGAATATAAAGCATGAATTGTCTCATAGTTACACAGAGGCAGATTCATGTATGTTGAGCATAACAAAATATTGGGGTTTGTTGCTACTATTACATGTATGACCTCATATCTGTGTCTAAGCCTTTATGACATTGAATGGCAGCGGGAGTGGCAAACATTTAACATGACCTGTGGCCTCCGTGGCACAACACCCATATCATATTTTCATTTGTCAACAGTAAAATGTTATTCTGTTCCTCAGAGATGCTCTGTCCCTAATTTGACTGTTGAATAACACATGCTCTATGTAAACACTCACTGGCCGCTATAATATAACATTCATCAGAGGTTCTCTCGGGAAGTGTTTGACAAAATATATGCACAAATTGTGACATTTACAGAATTCTGGTCCAAACTGGTTGTCTCAGTAGAGCACCGTCACCAAATGTATACACACAGCACTGCAAGCGGCTTTGGACAAAATCATTTGCCAGGTGGTCTATATTATAATTAAGGTCTTCAGCGTTAGTAAATATTTACTTAAAGGAAGCCAGCGTCATATGTTGTTGGGCTGGGGGCTTGTCCTGGGTATGGCTGAAGAGGCGAAGGCATAGAGGAAAGGGTTGAGGCAGCCGTTGATAAGAGTGAAGGCCAAGATAATGTCCCAGGCTGTTTGACAAACCTGCTCCACTACCTTGCTTTTCATGACCATGTTCCCCAGGGCCAGCAGGTTGAAGATGTGCAGTGGCGTCCAGAAGCAGAAGAAGGACACCACAATGTAAGTGACCAGCTTGGTCAGCCTGCACTGCCTGAACAGGGCTGCCTGGCTCACCCTCCTGTGGAGGTAGAAGTATGAAGTCGCCAGGATGCAACTGGGAAATACAAATCCAAATACCGTTTGGATGAGTAGGGTGGTAATTTCCTGTCCAGAGCTCAGGTAATGTGAAACACAGTACACTTTGCCATCGAATGTATTTTTCTTCACGTCACGAACAGACAAGGTGGGAGAGGCTATGGTCCCTGCCAGTCCCCACAGGGACACTAGAAGCGCCTTTTCCCCCATACGGCCCAGACGTGCCCAGCTGTGGGGGTAAAGCACCTGGATGTAGCGCTGCACACTCAGCAGGGTGATGGTAAGCACACTACTGTTAAGACAGCAATGGATCAGGAAGAAGAGCAGCTTGCAGGTGGCAGCCTCCAGAGCCCAGGACTTCAGTAGGTTATAGACAGCCAGAGGAAGGCACAGCAAAGCCATCAGGTCACACAGGGCCAGATGCAGCATCAGCAGCATGGTGAAGTTCTCACTGTCAAATGTCCGGCGTACAACGATCATAACCATTACATTCCCAGGGATTCCCACCATGCAACAGAAGACCATAATCACACTGGGCATCACGCGAGTTATGTGATAGTAGGGGTAGGACTGCATCGAGCCAGCTGTCCTGATGGTTAAAATCCACAGGGAATGCTGTCTGAAAACTCAACAAAGATCTTTCACTACCTCCGACTTGCTGGGCTGAATGAGGCACGTTGACTCTGAGTTGTTCTCCGGGTTTGTTTTCGTTACAGACGGTAGTGAAGTTAGCTGCGAACAAAGACAACCTGTGTGTGCCTGGATCGATTGCCTGTTTTGAATATACACAGTGTTTACAGCTCTGTCTTGTTGTGTACACCTAACAGCCAACCAGCACTATAATATCCTGACCACCTGAGAGTTAGAGGAAAACACCAACCGACCCGGTTCACTACATGTAATTGCATCTTAAATCAACAACTTTTAATCACTTTTTAGGGTGTTTGATCATTGTATTTAAAAATGTATTTAATTGATGACCATCTCAAACCACAGTGCAGTATTATAGGTTGGACTTTGGCTTTACTCTTCTTTTTTTTAAATAGATTTTTTAAACTACCCCCCAAAAGTACTGTCATTGCAATTCACACTATCTGACGCTTCATGATAAACTTGGATATGCAAACACAACGTGCCATTGGAACACAGGACTGATGGTTGTTGATAATGGGCCTCTGTATCCCTATGTATATCCCATTTTCAGCTACATAAGTAATTTACAACATTAACAATGTCTGCACTATATTTCTGATCAATATCGATTTGATGTTATTTTAATGGGGGAAAAAATCATTTTCTTTTGAAAATAAGGACATTTCTAAGTGACCCCAAACGTTTGAATGGTAGTGTATATACACTGCTCAGAAAAATTAAGGGAACACGTAATCATCACAGCATAACACCAAGTCAATTAAACATCAGGGATATCAATCTGTCCAGTTAGGATACATAAGCAATTGTGAATCAATGTCACCTGTTTTGTTGCAAATGAAAGTGAAAACAGGTGCACTGGAGAGGCAACAGCAAGACAACCTCCAAAAAGGGAATGGTTTTGCAGGTGCTGGCCACAGACAATTGCTCTCTCCTTATCCGTCCTGACTGGTTCTTCTCTAGTTGCTAGCCAACGGTACCCTGACTGCTGTTACATACCGGGATGAAATCCTCAGACCCATTGTCAGACCTTAGGCTTGTGCAGTGGGCCCTGGGTCCTCCTGGTGCAATGCCCAGCCTCATGTGACCAGAGTGTGTCATCAGTTCCTGGATGATGAAGACATTGATGCTATTGACTGGCCCTCAGATTCCCCAGACCTTTGGGACGTTATGTATCGGTGCATCTGATGCCACCAAGTAGCACCACAGACTTTCCAGGAGCTCAATGATGCCCTGATCCAGATCTGGGAGGAGATCCCCCAGGACACCATCCGCCGTCTCATCAGGAGCATGCCCAGACATTGTCGGGAGTGCATACAGGCACGTGAGGGCCATACACACTACTGAGTCACATTATGAGTTGCCGTGATGAAATTCACGCAAGTCGGAACAGCCTGTGATTTCAATTGTTAACTTTGATTTTCAGTGTGAGTTTGAATCCAGCCCCAAATCGGTTGGTGATTTTGGTTTCCATTGACTGTTGTAATGTCATTTTGTTTTCAACAAATTACACAACGTACAATAAAGATATTGATCTTTAATATATTTCGTTCATGTTGGCCCGATGTGTGATTTACAGTGAGGGAAAAAATTATTTGTCCCCCTGCTGATTTTGTACATTTGCCCACTGACAAAGAAAATGATCAGTCTATAATTTTAATGGTAGGTTTATTTGAACAGTGAGAGACAAAATAACAACAAAAAAATCCAGAAAAACGCATGTCAAAAATGTTATAAATTGATTTGCATTTTAATGAGTGAAATAAGTATTTGATCCCCTCTCAATCAGAAAGATTTCTGTCTCCCAGGTGTCCTTTATTCAGGTAACGAGCTGAGATTAGGAGCACACTCTTGAAGGGAGTGCTCCTAATCTCAGCTTGTTACCTGTATAAAAGACACCTGTCCACAGAAGCAATCAATCAATCAGATTCCAAACTCTCCACCATGGCCAAGACCAAAGAGCTGTCCAAGGATGTCAGGGACAAGATTGTAGACCTACACAAGGCTGGAATGGGCTAAAAGACCATCGCCAAGCAACTTGGTGCGATTATTCGCAAATGGAAGAAACACAAAAGAACTATCAATCTCCCTCAGTCTGGGGCTCCATGCAAGATCTCACCTCGTGGAGTTGCAATGATCATGAGAATGGTGAGGAATCAGCCCAGAACTACACGGAAGGATCTTGTCAATGATCTCAAGGTAGCTGGGACCATAGTCACCAAGAAAACAATTGGTAACACATTACGCCGTGAAGGACTGAAATCCTGCAGCGCCCGCAAGGTCCCCCTGCTCAAAAAAGCACATGTACAGGCCCGTCTGAAGTTTGCCAATGAACATCTGAATGATTCAGAGGAGAACTGGGTGAAAGTGTTGTGGTCAGATGAGACCAAAATCGAGCTCTTTGGCATCAACTCAACTCGCCATGTTTGGAGGAGGAGGAATGCTGCCTATGACCCCAAGAACACCATCCCCACCGTCAAACATGGAGGTGGAAACATTATGCTTTGGGGGTGTTTTTCTGCTAAGGGGACAGGAAAACTTCACCGTATCAAAGAGATGATGGATGGGACCATGTACCTCAAATCTTGGGTGAGAACCTCCTTCCCTCAGCCAGGGCATTGAAAATGGGTTGTGGATGGGTATTCCAGCATGACAATGACCCAAAACACACGCCCAAGGCAACAAAGGAGTGGCTCAAGAAGAAGCACATTAAGGTCATGGAGTGGCCTAGCCAGTCTCCAGACCTTAATCCCATAGAAAATCTGTGGAGGGAGCTGAAGGTTCGAGTTGCCAAACGTCAGCCTCGAAACCTTAATTACTTGGACAAGATCTGCAAACAGGAGTGGGACAAAATCCCTCCTGAGATGTGTGCAAACCTGGTGGCCAACTACAAGAAACATCTGACCTCTGTGATTGCCAACAAGGGTTTTGCCACCAAATACTAAGTCATGTTTTGCAGAGGGGTCGAATACTTATTTCACTTGCAAATGCAAATCAATTTATAACATTTTTGACATGCGTTTTTCTGGATTTTTTTGTTGTTATTCTGTCTCTCACTGTTCAAATAAACCGACCATTAAAATTATAGACTGATCATTTCTTTGTCAGTCGGCAAACGTACAAAATCAGCAAGGGATGAAATAATGTTTTCCCTCACTGTACGTGTTCCCCTAATTTTTTTGAGCAGTGTATATAACATTTTAGTGTAGTCAAGTCAATTTATTTATAAAGCACATTATTAATAAACAACCAAAGCTGAACAAAGTGCTGAACAAAGGAATCTACAAAAACAACAAGAAATAGAAACAAGAAACAAACAAGACAGTTAAGCACAAATGTCCCTAAACTGACTCGAACGCCAAAGAATAAAAATAAGTTCTAAGACGAGACTTACATGTCTCAGTGGTGGGGGATGACCTGATAATAATGGGCAGTTTATTCCACAGTCTAGGGGCCACAACCGAAAAGGCACCATCACCTTTTGTTTTCAGACTGCAATGGCTAAAAGGAACTGATTTGACGATCTAAGGGGCCTGGAAGAGTGATACAGCGTAAGAACATCTGAAATATACAATGGAGCCAATCCATGTAATGCCTTAAAAACAAGTAACAGCACCTTAAAATAAATTCTATATTTGACTGGTAACCAGCGAAGAGAGGCCAGTATTGGGGAGGTATGGTCCGTCTTCCTGGTAGCAGTCAACAATCTTGCAGACACATTCTGGACAAGCTGTAAGTGTGATAATGATGAGGGACAAATTCCAGAGTACAAATAATGGCAGTAATCAATTTGAGACAATATAAGTGCATGTATAACAATCTTCAAGTCCTGAAGAGTGAGGAAATATTTTACTTTTGCAATAGTCCTCAGATGAAAAAAGCTACCTTTGACAACAGAATTCATTTGTTTGTCAAATTTAAAAGCTGAATAAAAAAAACCAAACACCTACATTTCTTGCAAGGGGGTGCACCTTTGTGGACAAGGGCCCCAAATTTTTAAATAGTTCCTCAATTGATTTGGGTGTGCTAAATAGTATAACTTCAGTCTTACGCTCATTAAGTTGGAGAAAGTTTTTAGCCATCCAGCACTTAATATCTTCAAGGCAGACTAAAAGGAACTTCAATGAGTTAGTATCACTTGGTTTTAGCGGTAAGTACAGCTGTGTGTCATCAGCTTAACACTGGTATGGTATATTGTGTTTACGGAGAATGGATCCCAAAGGGAGCATATCCAAAGAGAATAAAAATGGCCCCAGGATCGAACCTTGAGGTACTCCATATGTGATCGCTGCTGAAGAGGAGGAAATATTTCCAATATTAAAAGAAAAGGTTCTATCTTTCAAATAAGAATTGAACCAGTGTAGAGCATCACCCTGGATACCAACGTCTTGCTGGAGGCGATCCAGGAGGATGATATGATCAACAGTATCAAAAGCAGCACTAAGGTCAAGCAAGAGTAAAAGAGCACAATTTCCAGAATCACCCAAAAGCAACAAATCATTCAGTAAACCTGACTGAAAGTTGTCCAACACATTATTTTCACTTAAAAAAGAAGAGAGCTGAGAAAGAATTACTTTTTCCAGACATAAATGATCATTTAGAAATGGGCCTAAAATTGTTACAATCTGTAGGGTCTAAATTGTCTTTTTTAATAAGAGGCTGAACCACAGCATGTTTAAAACTGCATGGAACAGTGCCAGTTATAAGAGAGCTATTTATTACAGACAAAAGGCTTGGAACAACAGTATCTAACACCTCCTTCAAAAGACGTGAGGGAACTATGTCTGTAGGGGAAAAGGTAGGCTTCATGTGTGAGACTATATCCATCAATGTTGAGTGGGCCGCAGGCTCAAAGCAACTGAGAGAAGCAGGGCAAAGGACTAAATCAGAAGGGTCATGATCAATAGGTGAGATACGAGATGATGTTCCGTAATTTCAAAAGTAACATCAGGGAGTAAGTACAGTAACATGGTTTTGCGCAGTGTTTATTGCACTAAACAAGTTTTTGGGGCTGTGGACATTTCTAGCTATAATGTCTGAAAAATGCTTTATTTTAGATGCTTTGACAAGACGTTGGTAGGATACTAGGCAATCTCTCAGTATTTCATAGGACACTTGCAGCTTATATTTTTTCCATTTCCTCTCTGCTTTCCTACACTCCTGTCTAAGGGCAAGAGTCTCACTATTAAGCCAGTGTTGAGCTTTAACTTTGGGTCGCTTGAGTTTGAGTGGAGCAACAGTATCAAGAATGTCTGTAACGGTGATATTAAACTGAGTAACTAGCTCTTCTGTACCCAGAGAGAAGGAGGTTGTCTCTGTAAGGCTTGTAAACATAAGGCTAGTAAACAGTACATATATGATGTAGTAGGACGTATGGATCTCCACTTTAGAAATGGTTATTATATTCCAGTACGGTAGGTGGTGGTATATCGGAGTATACATGAACATATACTGTTGATCAAATACGGAACAGGAAATGGAAAGGCAGAAGAAGAAGACACTTTACGCATGGTTACTTCCTTCCATTCTTCTTTGTTATTGTTCTAATTATATACTGTATGATTTTTGCTACATTTCTGACTGAAGGTTTTTGAAGCTAGATTTGGTACAGCGATATTGCATCTATGTCAGGTTTGCCGACTCCGAACCGCTCATCTGCCGGTTGGCCGCGCGGTGTCAATCAGTTCGGGGGAAACAAATACATGAGCGCGACGGCGAAACCTCTCACCCTTGAGAGAACTATCAACTTGTGAGTAGAAGGGAAAATGGGTGGAACGATTGGCTTATGTTCTCTGATTATGTATGTAAATATACCGTGGTTATGGAAATATCACCAAGAGACCTACCTGTATTCCATTTACTGTTATTGAAATGTAATGTGCTGCAAGCTTTGCAGCTGGGTTTTCTACAGACATTTCTTGCAAGGTGTATTTCAAATTTGACCTAACTTTTAAATTCTATTTACATCGTGACAGTCCAGTTTGTGAATAACAATGATGTGTCACAATTCACCTACCGTTCTGCGGAAGCATCGCCATCAAACAGCTTATGTGTATGTCCTTTCGGGTCAGTGACTGGATGGTATGGGTGGATGTTGTTAAAGGCATGCTATGGAATGTGGACGTTTTACCAATGTAATTAATTGCACTGTGTTTTCAGATATCCTCTTACCAACTATACATTCGGTACCAAGGAGCCTCTGTATGAAAAGGATAGTTCAGTGGCAGCACGGTTCCAGAGGATGCGCGAGGAGTTTGACAAAATGGGAATGCGTAGGACGGTGGAGGGAGTGCTGATTGTCCACGAGCACAGGTTGCCCCATGTATTGCTGCTCCAGCTGGGGACCACCTTCTTCAAACTGTAAGCCCTGCCCCTCGCCAAGGCCTGTCAGGGAGTGTCTGTCTGTCTCTGTGCGTGCAATTTTGTGTGATGGGTTGTCCACTTGTCTCCTACAGGCCAGGTGGGGAGCTTAGCTCAGGAGAGGATGAGGTGGATGGACTGAAGCGCCTGATGACAGAGGTACAATACACACAAAACACGCACAATCTCAAAAGAGGCCAGCCAGTGTTGGAGTCGTGGCATGAGTTGACATCTATCCTAAAATCTGCTAAGAACGCTATGATGCTATATTGTAGGCCTGTTCATTAAGCCGTATCCAGGATGTTTATTAATTTAGAAGGGCCCTTTGATAAATTCAGAACAGTTATAAAAAATGAAAAATTTGTGTTTAGTGGTAAAATGAGACCTTGTTTAATATTCTCTAATGAAATAATCTGTTTTTCTGTAGTCCTACCCATCATGTGCTGTCAAAAAAAATAACCTAATATACAATCAACCAATCAGACCTGTTAAGGATTGGACCTATAACTCCAAACTGCCCAGATATGCACAACATGTTTCCTATGTGGAAATGGAAACAAAAAATTAAGCTATACAAATCTGTCTTTGTCAGATTTTAGGCCGACAAGACGGGGTTAAGCAAGACTGGGTAATTGATGACTGCATTGGAAACTGGTGGCGCCCAAACTTTGAGCCCCCACAGGTGAGCACAGAGAACAACCAAACTCACCAGTTGCACTGAAAATAATATTGATCTGATGTTAAACCACAGTGTGGTGAATATGTGTTTCTGTTTTGCTGCAGTATCCCTACATTCCAGCTCACATTACTAAGCCTAAGGAGCATAAAAAGCTCTTCCTGGTTCAACTGCAGGAAAAAGGTAAGTTCCCTTTGTTTAGGCCATGGGCACTGTTCAGATATGTTAGGTTTACTAGTCAAAATCTGCTGTAAATATTCTTGAAAGATATTTGGTTCTGTGTCTGATTGCTGTTGTTAATTGTGTTTGTCTCTTAGCTCTGTTTGCAGTCCCAAAGAACTACAAACTGGTCGCAGCCCCTCTGTTTGAGCTCTATGACAACGCCCCCGGTTATGGGCCAATCATATCCAGCCTACCGCAGCTACTAAGCAGGTGAAGTGCGCGTGCCTGTATTTAACAGGAATGTGTATTCAAAGGCTGTATGTGACTGTATATATAAAGGCTGGGGTGTGACTATATTCATACACATTACTCAAAAAGGTATTTTTCCTGTAGGTTCAACTTTATTTACAACTGAATGTTGTGAACATGGATGCAGCGGGTGACTGTCTCTGTGAGTGCAGTCATGGTACGGGTGAAATGAAGACATGGAGGGGAAGTGAAACAATGTGGCGCGAGCGGGAATCCAAAAAACTGATACTTAGTAAAAAAAAAAAAGAAAAAAAAGGAAAACACCACCTCAGGCGAACGGACTGTAAAAGTGCTGTTTACAATGATGAATGAAAAAAATACTGTCTGAAATTAGGTTTTTGTTTTGGATCTGAAACATTTGTTATTTTGTACATGATGTTTAATGTTGATTTTATGCTCTTTGGCAGAATACATTTTTTTTGATTAAAGAAACAACAGCATGGAGTTTCCTGTTGTGTTTTAACCTGTATTACTGTCATGCTATTATTTTTCTTAAAAATAAATTACTATTTTCAAGATGTTATTTTTTTACAAGTTTGTTCAGTGCTTGGCTATTTTTGGGTTACAGTACATTTTAAAATGGTTACTACTTTATTTGCATGGAGTTATAATGTGTGTGAATATGCCATTTAAAAGCGTCTAGTCATGTGTACATGCATTAACATATGTATGGTCCCAGCGAGTGAACCCATTAGCCTACTGTTGTAAGAGCCATGCCAGGCCACAGATAACAAACCTTTTGATTGAATCTAATATTAGTTTGCACTGGGTAACTCGTGTTTTAGCCTTCGATAAAGGGTTTCAGAGATTTAAGATGTATTGAAAGCACCAACATCTGGGGTTGTGTAATGTGCACATTTAATGGACCATTTTCTATGTTTACTAACATTGATTTAAGAGAGCAATGTGCTGGCATCATGGTGGTCAAAATCCCCACCAAACCCACTTCTAACCGATAGTTACTCATTTAACTCCTAACATTAAATCTGATTGGTACTGCAGAGGGAGAAAATTAGTTTTTTTTACAATGATTACTCAAGTAAACTAATATTAAGTAACAAGATCAGCTTGACTGACTGATATGCACTGGTGCCCTGTTAATTGATGGACAACCCAACTAAATTGTGGACGGGCATGTGGGTCTTTGCGTGTTGATTTACCTGAGCATATTTACCTCAGCACTTCACTAATATAACTTAATGTCATTTAATTATTTAACGTTATTTTTCTTATGGTTATACATTCACTTTTTATGGATATGTCACTGTTTTATTTTATTTTATTTATTGTAAACCTTGGGTATGCAGCACTTCCTCAAGCTGTGAGACAGCTAGAAAGAAAATAAGCAAACTTGTTGATAGATGCGAATTATGATATTCCCCAGAAGTATCCCATAAACAACATTGTCAGTTATATAACTGACAGGGTGTCATCTCAACAACACATACACTATATGTAAAAGTACAACCTCTTTTTTTTTACATTTGGACGTTACTGACAGACAAAGATAACTTAATTAAAAATTTTACACTGAAAGATTATACTTTGCAGTAATTAAATCATCGAAATACAACAGAAATGCAATTTAACAGTGCAGAAAAAAATTACATGCACCTCTATCTTCAATAGCTGATGAGACGGCGGATGGTGTCCTGGTGGATCTCCTCCCAAACCTGAATCAGGGCATCAGTGAGCTCCTGGACAGTCTGTGGCGCTAATTAGTAGCGTCGGATGCACCGATACATAACGTCCCAGAGGTTCTCAATTGGATTCAGGTCTGGTGAAGAAGAGAACCAGTCAATGGCATCAATGCCTTTGTCATCCAGGAACTGCTTACACACTCTGGCCACATGAGGCCAGGCATTGTCCTGCACCAGGAGGAACCCAGGGACCACTGCACCAGCTTATGTTCTGACGATGGGTCTGAAGAGTTCATCCCAGTACCTAACAGCATTCAGGGTATCGTTGGCTAGCACGTGGAGGTCTGTGCGACCCTCCAAGGATATGCCTCCCCAGACCATCACTGACCCACTGCCAAACTGGTCATGCTGGATGATGTTGCAGGCAACATAACGTTCACCATGCCATCCAATTCTGGTGTTCCCTGGTGAATGCCAATCGAGCTGGACGGTGCAGGGCTGTGAGCACAGGTCCCACTAGAGGACGTCGGGCCCTCAAGTCACCCTCGTGGAGTCTGTTTCTGACAGGTTGGTCGGAAACACGCACACCAGTAGCCCGCTGGAGGTCATTTTGTAGGGCACTGTCAGTGCTCCTCCTGTTCCTCCTCATACAAAGGAGCAGATACCATCTCTCCTTGTGTAACGGCCCGTCTCCTGCTATCTCCTCCATGCTCTTGAGACTGTACTGGGAGACACAGCAAACCTTTTCGCAACGGCACGTATGGATGTACCATCCTGGAGGAGCAGGACTTCCGGTGCAACCTGAATGGGCAGTAGGTACTGCCTCATGCTACCAGTAGTGATAAGGATACTAGCAAAACTAGAGAAGAATCAATCAGGAAGGATAAGGAGAGTGTACTACGGAATAACAACATTTCTACCACACCCCTACAATATAACAATAGGAATGAGATCGGGGCTTTGAGTCCACCAAACCTTAACCCTCCGTTTGTTCTTTTGAGCCAATCTGTTGTAACTTTGCTTGAGTGTTGTGTACAGAGGTCTAAAAAGTAAAAGTACTGAGCAAGTTTCTAATTAGGATCAATTCACATATTAAGATAAATCACACACATACCCCACAAAACCTACACACCCGTCTGATAACTAAGTCGCAATATACCCTGGAATGGTATAACATTGGTAATGTACTGTACACACGTTTTTGTAGCAGGTTATCAACTATTATACAGCTCCGGAAAAGCTGTATGAGTGAGAAACAGAAGCGTTCAATTTGCAGTGGTCTCTTAATTTTAACCCTTCCGTTCCTCACTCAAAACCTTCCTTTTCGACTTTTTTGGAAAGGAAAGAAAAAGGTGCAGTGGTCTCTTAATTTTTTCCGGAGGAGTATATATAATTATTTAGCATCTATTGTAGATATTGTTGCAAACTACTTAAGTGACACTCTAGCTATTTATGCATAAATATTTATGTTGATCTCTTCCATGTCATTGAACTCAAGTGTTGCAACTAAAAGCAAGCTAGTTTGCAAAATACACAGAAAATGAAAATAAATCGTTATGACCAATAAGAGCAGAACTACAATGTTTGCGCGTCACATAAACATGTCCATATTTAGGGGTGACTTTACAGCCTACCCGGTTTTTCTACTACGGACATTAGTGAATATTACAATTGCGTCTTTTTCTGTTCACCTACGGCCCACTTTGAACGGGAAGATGTAGGAGTATTTTAATTTACTAACTTTCTGTCTAGTTAGCTAGCTGGTACGGAGTTCAGTGAGAGTATGACGTCACTTTGACATGGGCTGTATCCTTACTAGCCATGACTCTTCTAAATAGCCATGACCAAGTTTTGCCTACATGACATGGCAAACGCAAACGACAACAATGTGTAGGCTGCATGAGTATATACTAACAGCACAGATGCACACGGTCATCCTTATTATTTTGATTATTATTTACATTTCATGCAGCTTGCATGTCGGTCATGTGCATCCTATAACCCGGACCCAATGTTCTGCTGTAATTTTATGACGCATTTTAAGCGCGACTCCTAAATTCTATTGAAATGAGTTGTAAACGGCAGCTAGGTGATAGTGAGAATGAAAAGAAAAGAAAGAAGAGAAACAAGCGTGAAGAGATAGCAGAGCTTTCTCCACTAATCGAAGATGAAGATGTGAAGAGGGGCGTGAAGGAAGCATGGTCGCAGCAAGCGTCGTACTCTCACGGTCAGTAGTGCCGTTACTTACCCAAGCACATGTTTGGCTAGTCTTGTTACCGTCTAGTCTCACTAGATTACTGTACTCAATGATGATTGTGATGTCAAATTTAGTTTCCTCAATATCTTAATACTGCGCTTTGCGCCGATAATTTATTTTAGTCCCACGGTCTCCATATGGCAGCAATACAAAGTGCCAATTTTTGTTTTTGGTGTACCTGCTTCTGTGCACTTTAACATACTTCTCAGAATATGAATTCTTCAATAATGATGCATCAAATGTATTTTAGTTGACTACTTGTTGAGTGTCTCTCTGTTATTACTCTGTAGGGGGTTTGGAGCTGAACTGCTACCCTTTTCCTCACTGTATCATCAGGAACTTCATCCAGAGTGATAGCTTTACAGAAAACCTTAAGAGAGAGCTTCTAGAACTTAACTTCCATGAGAAGTCCAATGATCTGTACAAGTTTAAACAGGTAATGCAAGCAAATGTTAACTAACCCGTACACTAAAGATTAGAAACAGGTTGCTTCTTGTTCATACTTTGCCTTTGGAACTGTTGACAGTTGGAGTTATGACACTGATTGAACATTTCTCTTACAGTCAGATGACCTAAAAAAGAGAAAAGAGACTCACATCACAGGGTTGAGGTAATGTGCGCGCGTGTGTGTGTGTGCGCGCGTGCGCGCGCGCGAGAGAGAGCAATTGTCAGAGGGAGGTAGTGAGAACAGGTTCACTGTGTGTGAGGACCAGTTTGTCTCTCAGGGCAAAAGTGGCGCACTATGGCTGAAGGAGGATGTAAGATACTGAGGTCTCCACTTGCATGTATCTCTGCGACTGCATTTATGCAGCCAGCGTTTCGGGGGGGGGGGGGCACGTTTGCCTGGCAGAGCTTCTGAGCTTTGTTGCGATCTCAGTGAAAGGGAAGTGGTTCTTACTAAGCAGCGTGAACCCCTTTACGTGTACATGCCGTCAGTATGATTTTTAAACTCTGTTATCAGGGCAGCGATATTTGGCCAGTTCCGAATCTGGCTGGGGGAAGTGTTGGGGGTAGACCTGGAGCCCACAGTGGACATTTCCTGTGCTAAGTACCAATATACTGGTGAGTCACTGTCCTTTCCCTTTCACAAACATATTTTCAGAACTCTGATATTAGCAAGCTATGTATGAACAGAGCAGACCACTGAACTAGCTGTTCCTCCCATTAAATCTGACCAGAGAGCTACCTATCCCCAATGATATGTAACTACATAGCTAACTATACCCTATGATGTCTGACATCTGAGCTTGTCAGTTTTTTTTTGTTTTTTTTAATAAAGCCCTTTTCATTTTAGCAGTTGTCAGTGTGCTTATAGATACCCAGCCTAAATCCCCAAAGAGCAAACAACAAGAAATTGATGTGCAGTGGCTAGAAACACTTCCTAGTAGGGTCAAAACCTAAATTGGATGTGTACTCTGAGGGGTGCCCAGTCCTAATCTCTCTGTTACAGACTCTGTTTTCACCTTTGTCTTGTCTTTTTATCTCTGTGTAGATGTTCTGTTGTGTCATGATGATGAGTTGGAGGGGAGGCGTGTTGCTTTCATTCTGTACCTTGTCCCTTCATGGGAGATCAGTGATGGAGGAACCCTGGATCTCTTCAGCACAGATGGTAAGTATAGGTGAGGGTAATCTTGTTCCCAGACACTAATGCCCAGATTTGCAGAAGGTCTGGTGGACCTTTGCTTCAGTTATGGCCTTCATAGCCTACAAGGAAAAACACCAGAAATTTGGCGGCTCAATAGCCAATGGCTCAGTTATCAAATTTAAACAACCAGTCTCCCAGTACAGCTTTCCTGTATGTATCTTGTATGCTGCTTTTTATATTCCCCCAGTATGACTGTTGGATTTAACTAAAAAAACAATGATATTTCAGAAGATAAATTAATTATAAAATTGATGACAAAAACATGACTTAAAATTCCCACAAGGCCAACTTTGACTGAAAGGTGTTCCAGGCTTGTATGCACTGAGCGCAATAACCTGGGGATGAGGTTAAGGTGAGTTAAATAATTAGTCTATCCTGTGTAGGCAACTTTCAGCCCGATAATGTGGTGAAGTCTCTGGTGCCCAGCTGGAACACTCTGGTTCTCTTTGAGGTTTCACCAACCTCCTTCCACCAGGTAATTATTCATACAGCTCTAGGTAATCACCAAACACTTCACACCTCTCACCGGTCCAGGTACAATACCATTAGTGCAATCGAAAGATAACTATCCCTGTATGTTTGTCCAGGTTGCAGAGGTGTTGTCAGAGGATAAGTGTCGCCTCTCACTGAGTGGATGGTTTCATGGACCATCTTTGGAGCGGCCCCCTCGTCACATTGAGCCCCCATTACTAAGGAGTCCCCACCTTCCCAGAGATGTAAGTCTGTACGTGTTCAGAAAGATTGAACTTAGTCATAGAGCAAGGATTTACATTGCCTTAACAACATTTTCAGCCCCCTTAACTTTTTCATCATTGCATTACAATGTGGATTTAAATTTTAATGTATGTATCCAGTTATCTAGGTGAAAACAAAGCTGACCCTTACACCACTACTGCCTAGGGTGGTTATATGGAGGGGTCACATTAAAAATGTGGACGCAAAAAATAAAATGGAGATCACAGGATTTGGAAAAAAATAAAACAGATTTACTAATCCCTAAAAATACCAGACAAATCTGTAAAAACAAATTGTCTGTGTGTGTGTATATGTATATACAAAATTAAGTGATGAAGTATAATTGCAATGTTTAAGATGATCTACCCCCTACAATGTAAAGATTAAAATACAATAATATCCTTAATGATTGGCACTCTTTCAGATTCTCAATCTCTTTATAAAATAATTTTCCAACATGGAATTTGTTTTACTTGTTTAATTATTTAGAGGTGCGCTATGCAATTTTGCGAAACCTGTTGGCAGTGAGTTGAATATCGGTTCTATTACTCCATCGGAATCTGATAGTATCATTACTAAGTATGAGCACACAGAAGCAGTGTCACCTCCCAATCGTCGATGCTGGATCAATAAACATAGGCATTCACTTTAGATGGGGTCAAAGTTGATTGCCCTTTTTCATAACTACGAAACACAGGGGAAAAAAATGCTAAACCAAATAAAACATCATCTGGGCTATCTCTTGCATTAGATGCATTGCCATATTTCAAAGATTGCCAGATGGCCATCAAATAAACGTGAAAGCATAATCGTGCTAGCTAGCTAGCACTAGTTACATGACAATAAGAGCACTGATGGGGAAACAATAATATGCACGTTTTGACCAGTTTGCACAAGGCTAAATCTAGCTAAAGGCAATGTAATTGCTTAATCCGAGCAGTAGTCGCTTATGCATTAAGTCTGGTCAAACAACCAACAATGCATGTTAGTTTTTCTTTATCTTTTGCAGACAATACCATAAATATTAGCTAGATTGTAACACTATTTTCCAGCTGGAAATGGAATCAAGGAGTGTCTGCTCGGACACAATTTAGCTAGCTGATGTTACCTTATTGTCTCAACCAATAACTTTGGAGAAACCGTCCTAATACATATCTGTGCTCCTAGAAATAAAAGAAACACGAACATTGAATGATTTTCTCTGTCGAAAAATTGTTTCTCCGTCATCATCAATCTAATTTAGATCAATCTAACTTAGACAGAGCTTTCCTTGACTATCTAGCTAACTAGCTAAATAAGGTTGTAATCATTTTACCTTACTTGTCCAGTAGAAATGTAGCCAACTCTGCATTACTGTTCATAATTTTTTCAAACTTCAGCTGTTGCCATCGAATAAATGCCAAATCCAGATTTAACCTTGCTGTACTCCGTGCTTTGTGCGATGCTCGCTTTTCTTCCATATATTTTAGTTTCTGGAGCGCTCAGTGTATGTACAGCTCCGGAAAAAATTAAGAGACCGCTGCACCTTTTTCTTTCTTTTCCAAAAAAGTTGAAAAGGAAGGTTTTGAGTGAGGAACAGAAGGTTTAAAATTAAGAGACCACTGCAAATTGAACACTTGTGTTCCTCACTCAAAACCTTCCTTTTTGACTTTTTGGAAAGGAAAGAAAAAGGTGCAGTGGTCTCTTAATTTTTTCCGGAGCTGTACATCAACCCGAACAAAGCATGTCATTGGCCCTCACCTCAAACACCTTAATGGAAGTACACGCCTACCAACGTCCCGACCTACTTTTGACTTGCAACCATGGCAGTTTGGCCAGAGACTTCTTTTTTTTTTTCTTCTTTTACATTAACTGATGATATTTAAGGGTTATTATCAGGTATTTTAAATAGAAAATCCTGCATAAGGCACCTTTAAGGCAATCAACCAAAATTTTAAGTTGATTTAAGGAGTTTTAAGTGTTTCTCCCCCTAAATGAACTATCCAAATGATGGGCAAACTTGTTTTCAGAATTTAATGCACCTTCCCCTAGGCAGGATAATTTTTACTGTTACTCTGACCTCCCGCTATCTGTTCTCAGGAGACACTGTTGCTAGAGTGGTTGAATCCACTGTATCTGGATGCCGAATACCAAGCACAAGTACAGGAAGAGTTTGAGGATAGCTCTGAGATCCAGCTCAAGAATTTCCTCAAAGTAAACACATTACATTAACACTCAATTTCTCTCTTTCCTGCTGCCCCAGTCCTGATCACAGTGAATTTTCCCTACAGGAAGAGAAGTTTAAAGAGCTGAATGAAGCACTGCGATTGGCTGAGAACAAGTGGACCAAGTGTGGTCCTCCCAATAAAAGGTATGTTTGTCAAGTAATTGTGTGTCACTAAAGTGTCATCCGATGGTGGTGTCCTTATTATCTGTGTGTATACATTGCAGGTGCTATGAAACAGCTCTCCTAGAGTCCTTCCCTGAGTGTGTGAGTGCATGCTGGGAGCTTCTGCGCTCAGAGGCGTTTTTCCTTCTTCTGTCCAACTTCACTGGCCTGAGGCTACACTACCTCAGCCCGAGCGAAGAAGACTGTGAGGAGGAGGAAAAGACAGTCAAGGAGGACGAGGCGCAGGCAAGAGAAACCACAGGGTCACCTACGGACACGTCGGCTAATAAAAATACCAAAGGTACGCATGCATACGTTTGTTGGGTTTGTGACTACAGTGTCTTGTCTTTGGAAAGTATTCAGACCCCTTCACTTTCCCACATTTTTTTGTTCTTAATTTATTGTTGATGACTTTTTTTTGCCATGTCTATCTACACAGTAATCCATAATTACTAGTAAAAACAGGTTTTCTAGACATTTGTATCCATTTTTTGTTATTGAAAAACTTAAGTATCTCATGTACATAAGTATTCAGACCCTTTGCCAAATTGAGAAGGACAACCATCTCTTCAGCACTCCATCAATCAGGCCTTTACTGTAGAGTGGGTAGAAGGAAGCTCTTGAGTAAACGGCACAAGAGCTTCCGTCTACCCACTCTACAGTGGGTAGATGATTATATGGTATGATGATTTGGTCTGATGAGACCAAATTCGAACTATTAGACCTGAGTGCCAAGCACTACGTCTGGCAAAAAGACTGGTCAGGATTGAGGGATAGAAGAACATAGTAAAATACAGAGGTCCTTGAAGAAAACATGTTACAGAGGACCTAGTAGTTGTGCAGATTTGTAGTAGTTGTACAGATTTGTCTTTACGTAAGATAATTCATTAGTTTTTTTCTCAGTGAATTGGCACAAATTTCAGAACAATTTTGCTTTGTCATTTTGGGGTACTGTGTGAAGATTGGTGGCAAAGAAATGAATAATAAATTATAAATTAAGTCTATAACACAACATGTAAAGAAATAGAAGGGGTCTGAATACTTTTAAACTGTACTGTATGTATTGACTTGTGTCTGTTTGTTCAAGTCCCAAGCACGCCAGTGTGTGTTGGAGAACTGCGTCGCTGGACTCACGGGGGATACACACTACTTCATGATGGAGACGCATCAAGAGCGGAGTATGCCCTGGACCTGCTGTTGCCCCTGGGTTGTGCTGGTCAGTCAGTCACACACATACTTGAGCACACAGACACACACAATATAGTTTAGGAATCTTGTTTGAGGTACTATTGTTGAAATCAGCAATAGCCAATGATTTAATTTGTGGTAGCACAGGCTGGTCCATCCTCCATTCTATCACCTCTGTAAAGCAGAGATGTTTGAAATCATATGCATATGTCAAATATCTGATAGGGAAGTTGCTTGATGGTTCAGACAACCCAGTTTGAATTCATATAGTTCCTAGATGGTAATGAAAGCAAGACGGGGTCACTGATATCTTTCTTGGTTCCTGTGCTGGGTGTGGTAACTATACTCCCTTTTTGCTTTTCCCCTCTTTCTCTGTCTCTCTATCATTCTTTCTGTACCTTAGACTTTGGGCATAGGGCCTGTTAGGCCATGCCTATATTGTCTGCCTACCTCTATGATTCATGTTTAGATAAATGGTTGGTTACTTGAATTGTCTTGTAATAACCCATATCGCCTTGTTTAATGTTTTCATCTACAATGGTAAGAAACCTATTTGAATTATAAGACCATTTTCATAGTCCTTATTGCCATGACTCATGTTGGTTGCTTCCTGTACTCTTTTTCAATAGTTAGAGTACATAACAAAAATAGGTTTGTGAATATGTTTTGTGTAGTACTTTATGGCTTCCAATAAGTTAAACCGAATGCATCACTCTGTTACACTATGTGTAAAATATTGTTTTTCAAGGGGAAATTATTTAATGCACGGTATAAACTCCTCAGTGCGATGACTGTCTTTTTTTGTCAGACTGGCAGCCTGACTTTGGTGGCTTCACCTCTTATGTGGCTAATGAAGAGGATGAGGAGGTGAGCGATGTCACATTTCAAATGTCAACTGATCAACTAGATTCCTGTGATTGACATGGTTGTCATTGTCAAGTGTTGTCCTCTCCCCAGCTCCTGACGGTGTATCCAGAGGAGAACTCCCTGGCTCTTGTCTACAGGGACAAGGAGACTCTCAAATTTGTCAAACATATAAATCACAGAAGCTCCACCCTACCTATTGGTCATGCTTGTATGCAAACATTTTTTGACTTTTCATTTGTGTATTATGAATGAGGTGTGTGTTTGGAATATAACATCTCTGTGAGGTGTGGTCAGTCTTCATGAAAGCCCTGTGATGTAATTTGTTATACATTGAAATGAACAGGCAGGGATACTATGTTTCCATGGTAACCTGCTTTTGGACAGCAGCCACAGAGACTCAGATAAAGCTTGGTCGTGATGACAGAATTTCCAGATTTTGTGGTATCTTGTGTTTACTGTTAGTGTGTGCATGCGTGCACAATTCAAGCTATCTTACTATTCATGCTGTGTTACTGTAAAAATGAATCAGTTAGAGAAGTAAACTACTAATATTGGTTATAAAACTTAACACTCACTTCAGTGTTAATTTGTTCACTTTTAAATAAAACCGTATAACAAGTGAATACAACAGATAGCTGTCTGAGAAAAAAGTTTGGGTTCATAATTAAAATAATAAAGTTATGGTTGCAATCTGACTGAAATGTCAACAAAAGATGGATGAACCATTAAATGTTTTATTAACAATTGAAATGGCATCCATATTGCTAGAATAAATACAATAAATGAGACACAATATTGATACAAATAAACACAGTAAATTAGCTGCAATATCGCTGCAGTTATCAAAAAGGTGACTTGGAGATGAACGGTAAAAGGTCATGGCGGAGTTCCATTTATTCACCCGGTTTTGAACGAGGTAACGGCCCGTTACGTCATAGGAGGATAGCAGGGAAAGAGGATAACTTCGCTTCAAACGAAATCAAATTTGCGGTCGACTTTTGTACCTACAGCCGCGTAATAAGGATGTCACAGTTTGGAGGTGTTGGCAATCGCGGCATTGATCAGTGAAAGCGAAATCGCAGTGAAGATGAGGAAATTGTCTCTGATAATGCATACTTGAAATAACACATCTGATAAAACAAAAAAAATGTTTTAGACTAAAATACACCTAGTATCCTGGTTATCTGAAAAAGCCTGGGATTAATATACATTTTCAAAATTCTATTTTTGAATTGTTTGAAAATCATTTTACCCTAATGGTAAAACAGTATTGTGCACAAATGAGCAATTTAATTCGATTCATAATTTGTAAACAATACTTACACGTGCTCACTGCCATCCTTGTTTTGTGTTGAAGTCTTGCCCATCAGCACAAAGCGGGCCATCCCGCTCATCCTCTAGGGCGCTCATCGTGAAAATCGAAATAACTTGGCTATTAATCGATAATTATATTTTAAATCAGCAAACTTGTATGCAGTAGCAAAGACTGAGAGAGCAATAGGGGGCTAAAGTCTGATTTTGGTTTACTTCACCTGTCTGCTTCTAGAAGTGGCTCTAGATCTAAAGTGAGGCAATTTCCCGTAAAATCTAGGTAAGACAAACGGTTGAATTTCAAACCATGTGGGCATTGCATTCATATTTGTTCTGGATCTGATCCTCGCGTAAGTGACGTTTTCATGCCGCTGCATCTCTACCATTTTTGTCCCTAAGGAGTTGCCATAGTTATAGTCTGTAAAATATATTTCCAAAGACAGAATTCATCTTTAAATAGTCCCTTCCCCTAAATAATTACGTATCTGACATTGTGGATGACAATAATTTTGGCGCGGGCAGTTATTACCTGAAAGTGAGGAATGGAAGGGAGGAATTTTAAACGTTAACGGTCAGTAGGACAAAATGCATACCCATGAAAGTCAACGAAAAAAAAAACGGAACCACTTCCTTTTCGTGAATATGACTAGATTTAACCAATGGGGAAGCGGCATGTTCTTTCTTACCAATCGCAGTGTTACGACGTTTTACTTTAGCCAATAGTCTGTTAGGAAATGTTTATTGTATTTGTGTTCCGCGTTGCTGTTTTACCAAAGTTGTCTTGTAAGGTAAGTTATGATTTCATGATTTTACTTCAAACCTCAAAAGAAATTATAGCCTATTCAAAATAACAAGGTGCCCCAAATGACAGTTAGCAAATGCTTATCTAAAATAAATCCATAATGAAAGAAAGTTTGTCACGTTGCTTTGCTTCCTTTATCTTGTTGATTCCTCGAGAACTGAAGTTTTGTTTCAACTCGAATATATGATTTGATTCATTAATATAATTGATAAACCTAGCAGTTGAAGTCTCTCGCGGTGTTTGGTGGAGCTTTTTATTTTAAAGAACTTTCAGTTTTTCTTAAAAACCACAAAGTTGCGTATGCGTGCCTAGAAGATAATGTAATTAAATTCATGTCATGTGACTCACGAGAAGCGTGCTGTAATGCGTTTTCAATAAACTGCATGACTTGATACTGCTTGTCTTAATTCCTAGTAGCCGATGCCAATTACAAGATAATCATTAACTGAATTGACCCAATCTAGCTGTCCAGTGAGTCTTTTGGTTGTTGGCAGTTAGTTGGATGATTACTATTGATACTGCAGTGGTGGATATTACATTTGATATTATGAGCTGTACTGTTGATGACCTAATCCTTATACATTTCCTGATGGGATACATCTGGTTATTGAATTAATTAATCAAGCACGCTTTCAGTTGAAGTACTTTGTAAAACTGTTGGTATATATTCCTGAGTTATGACATGCTACATTGTTATATGTATTAGTATGATACAGGGATATAGGCATAATCCATTTTAGATACTCTATACCCTTTATGTATCCCTCCTCCAGGTCTAGTAAATCAAGCATATACTTGACCCTAAACCAGACCCAAGTCTCATGGAAAGAAGTCAATCCAGAGCTAGGTCAAGCTCAGGTGTGTGTTTGTGTGTGTGTTAACTATAAGATTCTTGGTTATCAATTCCCATGGAAAACAATGCAATATGAAACAATCTAAAAACAATCTAAAACTCAAACCAACTTAAATTACATTGGAATGTCATTGTGGATAATGTATCTATTCTGAGTTTTGGAGAAACAAAATCCCATTATTATAATCTGCATTTTCATATTTTTGTTTTTATACACGTCATCATTCAGATGTGTATTTATGGCACTGTGCAAGGCTTAGACACATTCTCATAATGCATTGTAGGCTTCCATTGCAGGGGCCATCTTCTCTTTATTGTTTTCCGATTTTCTCTGTAACATAAGAAAATAAAGTAAACGCTTTTTGGGGTCACCTGCTAACACAGGAAAAATTAAGATAAGGGCACATTTAAAAGTGGGTGAATATCCCCTTTAAGGATATTGGAGTGAAATAATATAAAGTGAGGGATTAGATTATGGTAGTGTACTTGTATTTTACTTGTGGCTGGATCTGGATCCTGACTTTAATAAAATAAGGAATTTAATTTCTGTGTATTTTCATTTAAACTCTGGATAATGTCCATGTTCTGTCTCTGTAGGCTTGAAGAAAACATCTCTGACAGAAGCTTGTGACAGCTGAGTTCAGATGACGGGAATGCCCAAACAATGGACGTAATGGATGAAAAGGTATTGTATGTTCTGTTGACAGAAAAGAGATTGGGAGGGAGAGGGAGGGA
>JACXGI010001191.1:7919-26226 GCA_016801175.1 Esox masquinongy | reverse complement strand
GCTCATGTATGTGTGTGGTGATCCATGCTTTTTTCCATCTTTTGTACATCATATTCTTTTCTATGTGTGTGTCCAGGCGGATGCTAAGCTTGTGTGTGATGTGGTTACTCGTATGGAGGACACAGAGCCCTACTCTGCAGAGTTGCTGACAGCTATGAAGCGTCTCTGGGCTGATGCCGGGACCCAGGAGTGTTTCAACAGGGCCAGGGAATACCAGCTCAATGATTCTGCTGCCTAGTGAGTATACTCTGAGACCAATGATGTTGGAATGCATTACACTTGAAATTGAGCAAAATTTAAAAATTGACATCAGTAGGATATTTGTGAGAAAGTTTTAGTTGCATAATAAATAATTTATGTAGAATTTTTACAAAAAGTTGACTATAAGTTTTACCATAAGTTTTACTATAAAACTATAAGTTGAAATGTTTACCCTATAGCTATCTGTTCTTGTAGAATGCAACAGGTCATATTGTCTGTCTTGACATTATAGAGGTTTATATTTATAGTTACTGCTTTGATTGCTCTTTATAGTGCAGAGGACACTATTTTTTATTTTATTTTTATTTGTTAGTCTTTACAATGCAGAGTTACATATTTCTGCATTTGCTAGTCTTTACAGTGCAGAAGTTCATATTTGCAATGACTGCATTGGTTAGTCTTTACATTGCGGAGGTTCATATTTGCACTAACTGCCTTGGTTTGTGTTTACAATGTAGTGGAATGTAATGCAGTGCAAAGGTTAATATTTTTGCACTGCATTGGTTACTATTGACAGTGAAATGGTTAATAACTGTAATAACTGCATTAGTTGGTCTTTACTGTGCAAGTGTTAATATTTGTAATGACTACATTGTTTAATCTTTAAGGTGCAAATATTAATCATTGTAGTGACTCCGTTGGTTAATCTTTACAGTGCAAAGTTACATTTTTGTAATGACTGCATTGGTTAGTATTTACAGTGTAGTGGCTTGTTTGTGGTGACAGCATTTGTCAGTCTTGAAGGTCAGGAAGTTTGTATTTGCAGTGATTGCGTTGGTATGTTTTTGGTATGTTTGACTTCAAGTTGCATATTTAAATATTTGTAACGACTGTATTGGTTCACCTTTACAGCAAAGAGGTTAATATTTGTAGTGACTGCATTTATTAGTCTTTACAGTACAGAGGTTAATATTTTTAGTTACTGCATTAGTCTTTACAGTGGAAAAGTTCATATTTGCAGTCTTTACAGTAGAGAGGTTCATATTTGCAGTGACTGCATTGGTTAGTATTTACATTGCAGAAGTTCATATTTTCAGTAACTGCAATGGTTATTGGTTTATACAGTGCAATAGTTAATTTTGTAGTGACTGCAGTGGTTAATCTTTTCAGTGCAAAGGTTAATATTTGCAGTGACTACGTTGGTTAGTCTTTACAGTTCAATGGGTAGCATTTGTAATGACCACACTGTTTGTCTTTACAGTGCAAAGGTTGATATTTATCATTATTCTTTTCAGTGCAGAATTCCATATTTGTTGTTATAGGGTGGTATTTTTGCCACATTGGTTATTTCTATCTAATCATTTTGGATCTACTCCAGTGTCTAGGTGGGAGGGGCTAGGGGTAGAGTTGGAATTCAGAAGCTGAGGTGCAGAGGTTCATATTTGTACTGACTGCATTTGGTTAGTCTTTTCCATGTAATATTGTAGCTCTATATTTAAGCAATAAGACACGAGGGGTTGTGCTAAATGGCCACTATACCTTTGCTAAGAGCTTTTCTTAGGCAGGACGCATTGCTGAGTGCCTGGACACAGCACTAAGCCGTATATTGGCAATATGCCACTAACCCCCGAGATGCCTCATCATACCCATGGTATACAGTCTCATATACCACTGCTATCAGCCAATTAACATTCGGGATTCAAAGCAACCAGTTTATAATACTCTGAAGCTCTATTTCTTCCATTTTTCATCCCTCCCTCCTTCTCTCCTTTCCTCCCTCCCTCCACACTGCATCCTTATTCCTCTTCTTTTCATTCATCTCATAAGTTACCTGGACAGTCTGGACCGTATTGGTGCTTCTGACTACACACCCACAGAGCAGGACATCCTCAGAACCCGAGTCAAGACCACTGGCATTGTGGAGACTCACTTCACCTTCAAAAACCTGCACTTCAGGTTTGATCTATCAGATACAAATGGAGTTACACATACACATCAGTCCAGTATACCCGATTGCTCCAGCTTACGGGTATGTTATATGGTGTGTTTATATAACATTCTTATTTTTTGTTCAGGCTGTTTGATGTTGGCGGTCAGCGGTCAGAGAGAAAGAAGTGGATCCACTGCTTTGAGGATGTGACAGCCATAATCTTCTGTGTGGCCCTAAGTGGCTATGATCAGGTGCTGCATGAGGACGAAACAACTGTGAGTACTTCACACTCTTCCTACTAATCACAAAGAAAAAACACACAATCAAACTTACATTTCATCTGTTGTTTTTTTTCGGCAGAATCGCATGCATGAGTCCCTCATGCTCTTCGACTCCATCTGTAACAACAAGTTTTTCATCGACACCTCTATCATCCTTTTCCTCAACAAAAAGGATCTGTTTGCTGAGAAGATCAAGAAGTCACCACTGAGTATCTGTTTCCCTGAATATACAGGTAAGATCTCCCTTGTAAAATACACACAAACTCAGACAGATGAACACTATAGGTGGCAGTACATCTCTCTCGCTCTCTGGTACTGTATCTAACCTCGATCTACCTCCCTCACCCCTCTTTGTCCTCGGTCACCTCACTCACTTTTCCTTACTACTCTCCCCATAGGTGCTAACACTTATGATGATGCCACTGCATACATCCAGGTGCAATTTGAGAGTAAGAGCCGTTCGCCTAACAAGGAAATCTACTGTCACCTGACCTGTGCCACTGACACAGGAAACATCCAGGTAGTGTTTGATGCAGTCACTGACATCATCATCGCCAACAACCTGAGGGGGTGTGGCTTATACTGAGGTCCGGCCCTGCACAGAGGTTGCATAGGAGGGTATGACGTGGTTAATAATAATGATGATAATTTTGATGATATTAAAATGCATAATTATGTAAATCTACACATGGTCCAAAGGGACCCAAAGAGCTGCCGCCAGACACCACGCAGGATTCTTTGCCATGTTCTGTTCCTCTTTTCCTTTTTTTTATTTCAGAATACCACCACCACTCTTTGATTTATTTGTTATCAACATGTGTTTCCTACGGAATGTGTTTCATGTTTTGTTGTTTATTGTATGAACAACTGTAAGATGTTAATCAGAAACGGGGTGGCCCAAGGGGTATGTAACGTTTTTGTGCCATTTTTCGCAACAACTCTGATAGAAAGGTAATGCATAAAGCAGAGGGTCGTCTATTTCAATTGATAGAGATGTTTCTACTCTATACATAGCATATCTATAACATCCAGAAGAAGAAAGGAATAGTTCACCCAAATTACCAAATGACATTGGTTTCCTTACCCTATAACCAATTCATGGATACGGTTTGACAGCAATGCATGTCTTGGTTAAGTTTTCCTGGCACTAACATTTTAGCATTTGGGGCAAAAAGAATAAAATCCTGGTCCCGATAAAAGTCCTGGTACCGATTTAACTTTTTTTTAAAATATGTGCATTAGGTCGAAATCCCCCAAAAGTGATTGCGCTACAAATACAAAAACCATATCATGGATTTCTGTCATACCTTGTCCATAGACTGCTTACAGGGTAAGGATATTAATGTATTTTGTAATTCGGATGAACTATTCCTTAAAGCCCCACTCAACATACCCCTTGGTGCTCCGTTTGCGGAGGTGATGTTGTGATGTTATAGGGGAGGTGTTGTACTGGTGGCTGGGACTTGTAGGGGGTGTGGTTCTGTCCAGTTTTGGATATAACCCCCTCTCTTAAGGACTCATGCAGGGCTGCTCTACATGAGCTATTTCTGCTCTGTTTTATTAATCTCTCTTTCAAACATCTGTGGGGGGTGGGTGGGGGGTTGTCTGGCAGGCTTTGCCATTGGCTTCCTGCAGTGTGATGAAATGCCTGACAGCCAATGATATATCTGTGTCTAGAAAGTGTCATATCAGTGCCAACCTTCTGAGCATGACAGATAGGGGAATTCAATTAGAGATCATTGGTCACTTTCACACTATCTTTACAATATAATGTCATTGAAGGGACACACGCTTTTATTATCATCGAACAATTTATTGATTTTATTTTAACCTCATGCCCTCCTTACTTCCTCCTACCTCTTAGAATCCCGTGCCACATATTTATTTCCTGTCCTGTCAGACTGGGGAAATATCACGTCCTGTCTCAGTCTCAGTGTGTCTAGAGCTGCTCTGATGGATCGTCTCAAACGTCACATTATTCCCTGTGTAATGTACTACTACTTCACAAACAAGTAAGATATGGGCAATAGGTGACTATTTTAGACTTGCACACTCACAAGTCCCCTGGTCAGTGCTGTATGCTTGTCTCCTAGTCTCCTCTCATCACCACTTATCACTTATCACTGGGATGAAAGGACTGGATAGGTTTCCGCCATGTTGCTGTCACTCACCAGTCCTTACAGATTTGTAGTTTCATGGGAGGAAGCAGTTTGAAAGCCACAGACCGCTGACCAGTCTCTGCTTGTTCAAAAGGGTCTTCTTAGGAGCTAGGTGTTCTTTACGTAATACAATATTAATATGTGAATGCTCAGTTATTTGGAAGTTGAGGTAATTTGTAGATTAGATAAACCACACAGTGCTTAGCTCTGGATAACCCTTGTGAGCCAAGCATGCTGAATTCCAATCCATTCCTACTCCATACTCTAGGCATTCCTGTAGATTTGAAAGGACTTGATTGGTTTAAACAATATGGTAATTGCGGCACATTCTCCTTACATAGAGTGGGTGGTATTTTTGCCACATTGCTTATATCTATCTAATCGTTGTGGATCTGCTGGAGTTTCTACGTGGGAGTGGCTAGGGGTAGAGTTAGAATTTAGCAGCAGTCTCTCTGTGGGGTATTAGGGTTAGCCCATAGAGAAGGTTAGGGGATATAACTGGAAGAAAAAAAAACATATTCTAGCATAGGCATTGCCATTGAAGGCATTCGTTATTTTAATTTAGGAAAGTGGATGGGACCTCCAACTTCATTGGCTTATCCCTACTAATGATCCTGTTGGTCATTGGCTAATCCCTCCTGATGACTGTGTGCAATGGCTATTGGATAACAACGCAAACAAGTTACCAGGAGGCATCAGCCAATAAGTTGCCCAAATTTCACTTTTACAAGGCCTGAATGGTTTTGCCGAATATTCAAAAAGAAGCTACAATGGCACACATACTCTTTTCATCTCTATGGGTTAGACCTAAACCCCGCACCCTGACCTCTGAATTCTGAGCAGGCCACAGTGAAACCCCGGCTGTCACGCTCTCTCTCTTCACAGAGGAAAAGTACTGCTCTCCACTCATTCACCTGAAGATGCATCCCATCCCTTCATCTTTCTATACTCCACGTGTCATTCCTCATCTCTCAATCCCCCATTCCATTCTCACCTTAAACACCCTACTGTATATATATGATTATACCAGATTTCTTTTTTTTTTACTGTGAATGTTTTTGTGCTGCACCCCTTCCTCCTCCTCCTCCGTAGTTTATTGGTTGCTCTCTCATGTGGAATGTTTGTGCTGAGCCAATCGAATGTTGTGTTTACATTAAAGCCACACTTTTCCTAACTATTCCTGCAGCCATAGAGTATCTTTTCCATGTTTGTCTTTCTCCCAGAGCTTAGTTCAAAATCAACCCCTAAGTCCTTCTCATATTCTCATTCTTCTGAAATCATTGGACACATGCAATATGACAATATCTCCATTGAGTCCCCTGGTTGGATCTGTGGAATGTCCTCCATAATGCCCAGATGTCGAATCCTTTCAGATCTTGTGTCCAGGGGTCGATTTCGGACTGATAACAGGTCTTATATGCCTCATGAGAGTATAAGGCCCAGATTCAATCCAGACTGTGGAGGATCCACGTTATAATGCAACTAACATTTAAAGGTAATTTCCAATTTAAGCCAACATCTTCAGTGTTTACCATGAATGATAGAGGAAAAATTGCCTTTAAGAAATGTGCATAGCCAAAATGGATGATGGGATTGAATCTAGCCCTAAAACATTGCCACGTCCCTATATATAGAACAACATTGTTCAGTTCCAGGTGAACAGAATTGTATTTTCCAAGCTACACTGCAATCTTTTGATTAGACTTGTAGAAAATGTGTTTTATATATATATATATATATAATATAATATATATATATAGAATGATGAGTCTGGATCAACCGTCTGACCTGGTTCTGTCAGTTGAATGGATTCTTTGTTCATTACTGGGTCATTTCAGTGTCAGAACACATAGGTCTACGCTGTCTGCCAGAAAGAATACAGCTTGTCTGTCATTGGAATGATGGATTCCATTTAAGGTTAAAAGGCAGAGATTTCAATAACAATTAATGACAGAACAATATATATATGAGACATCACTTTAATATTTTACATTTAATGTTAGATGATATTTATTAATCCAAGCAAAAAGTCTAAAATCCATAATCCCACTGTTCTACAATCCCATAGTTCCATCACAATTACTCTTGGCTGTGATTGGCTGTATGAGGCCCTAAAGGGAGGAAGCGGCATTAACTACAGATCAAGGACCATATTGGCCTAATCTCAGTCCTACCTGGAACCCTTTGGTAGTTTAAAAAAAGGTCTGGTCCTTTGGTTAGGAGTAACCTGTTCTTCCTCTTCCTCCGAGGCCAACTATGTTCAGAGGTATACAGACATACCATGTGACCAGACATACCATTCAGGGGATACACCTGCACAATCCTCTTTCTTCAAAGACCAATCAGCATAAGCAAAGTCCCAGGTAACATGTGTACCAGCACTGTCTATGGGTAGCAGGGTTAGAGGCGGAGCCTCTTAATGTCTTCGCTGCGAAAGTCGATGCGGAGCGCCAGAACCTGCCGGACCTCCGCTGGGGTCAAACGCCATGTTAACGGTCCAGAGTTTGGGCCCCAGTAATCAAGGATCTCTGTTACCTAGAAACACACACACGTGTTATCACGTGTTATCATTCAAGCAGTTTGATTGACACGGATGGAAATGTAAGAAATGAGGAGAGCACAGAATATTAAAAAACTTTTAGATAGTCGACAAATTAGTATAAACACTTCTCCAGGCACCCCACCACGGTCTATACCTGATGCGCTTTCCGATGTTTTTTAATGTTCGTAGTACTTTTCTACCTGTAACTTGTACCAGGAGAGTAGCCCTAGTGAACCCAGTCAATCCAGATTAGAGAACAGTCAGAGACGTATCTTGGGATTGACCTGGGCATGACATTTGTTTTCCACTAATAATAGCATTGCAACATTGGGATGAGAAAGAAAAAATGAAATTCTGCTAATGCCCATTCATGCTTTTGATTGGACAAAAAAAAAAAACACTGAGAAGCTCTCTTTCCGAAAACCTCCTAATCAATTATGGTAGTTTTACAAGACTTTCGTCACAAAGATCATTCTCTTTTTTGTTAACCAAAATGAAAAATAGTTTTCATTTTTAGTTATTGTCTTTTCTGGATCTATTTAGTTAGTTTTCGTCTTAGCCACTGAAAAACAAGTATTTAACAAATATTTTTGTCACTATTTTTGTTGACGAAATAAACACTGGTTTCAGGAATGGATAAATTTTAGGCATAAATGTTAGGTTACTGAGTTTATGGTTAGGGTAAATGTTAGGCTTAGCGTTAAGGAAAAGATTGAAATACAAACATTTAGATAGAAATATAAACGTTTGTGAGTGTGTGTGTGTGTGTGTGTGTGTGTGTGTGTGTGTGTGTGTGTGTGTACACTGCAAATTACCCTCTCCAGGTTCAGGATGGTGGCCATTTGAGTGAGGCGAGAAAACTTGTCTCTAATAGTCCAGGTGGTGACGGTAGTGAGGTAGGCCACCAGAGAACGCAGTTCCTTATCGAACTGCAACCCTCCCAGCTAACAGACAGACACAACAAAGTTCAAATCAACAGCATGAAACAGAAGGAGGTATCCAGACAGGTAATGAAATATTCAAACATAGACAACATAAAAAGGATCAAAGGATCAAACTGAGAACATCCCCAAAATAGAAATGTGATACGTGGCATGAAAGAAAATGCTTAAGTGTAGTAGCACCAAATTAGAGCACACATACTGCTTAAAAAAGGCAGATGCCAAGGGGGAAAAACAATCTACCATCCTCTTGGAATCAAAAATAAAACATTAAAGGGGCCTCTTCCCATTACGTCACAGATGAGTGTGCAGAAGGTGTGACGCCACCCTGTGGCCAAGCCGGGCATGTCCTACCCTGCTGAAGGTGTGACGCCACCCTGTGGCCAAGCAGGGCATGTCCTACCCTGCTGAAGGTGTGACGCCACCCTGTGGCCAAGCCGGGCATGTCCTACCCTGCTGAAGGTGTGACGCCACCCTGTGGCCAAGCCGGGCATGTCCTACCCTGCTGAAGGTGCACTTCAGAACAGTCTTTTCCATCTCCATGGACACCAAACTGGTCATCAGGCTCGTCAGTGTGTCGTATATAACTGGTGAGAGGCCCGTCTGAAAAAACAAGGGAAGGACAGAGAGAGAGAGACAGAGATTATAGAGAGGGAGGAGTGAATGATTGTAAACTGCTAATGTTATGTGTATTTCTGAGGCTAAGCAGGACTACTGTAACCTTGAACTCTGTCATGAGTTGCTCCAGGTTGACGATGAGCTGCTGGACCCAGGGGTCGTTGGCCTCATATTCATTAAACTCCTCCTGCACAGAGACACAGTCACACAGTGAGTGGAAGGGCGTGGCCTACTGTCTGTCTGTGAGTGTGTGATCCAGGTCTAACAATACACATGCAGACCAGAAGTCTCCACAAACATGTAAATCCTGACAAACCAGTGACCCCAATAGGAAGAAGGCCATTTATGGCTTAGATGACAGGTTTAAGGTAAAACATACAATCGGGCATTGGGTTAGAATCGGGGATACTTTTAGGTTTAGGCCTTTCAGGTTAGGCGTTAGGACTAGGTTAATTGCAGGCAAAAAGGTTAAGGTTACTGAGGTTAAGGTTAAGTTAATCTGATCCCCACAAGCAGAAAAACAAATGTGTGTTCATACCTCCTCTATGTTGTGTGAGATAGACAGGAAGCTGCTGATCCAGGGTTTAACTTGAGGCTTTATAGCTGTGGTGTTCAGCTCCATCAGGCCCTCCTGAGGGTTACAACCCAATCAACTCTTCTCCGTATGGATTAAAAACACTGTTGAGGTCCTCTAGTTTTATACTGTCTATGCATGTTGTATGTACATCACTGTGACTTTCAAATGAAAGCTGCTGCTAATACCACTATTATTATTTCCTTCACAATGTCAACAATAGAATGCTAGTTCAACACTGAGTCAACCAATCACAATTTCTGCCTTCAGGGCAGATCCCTGAAGGCAGGAAGTAAAACTTTCAACACCATTTATTAGTCCTCCAACCTGAAGTAGATCCTTAAACTTGCTGGATGTGTTGACGAGGTCTGACAGACAGCTGTCAATCTTAGCTTGCTCTCCTGATCCTGCGCCTTGAGTGAACAACTTGGCGCAATCGCTCTGAGAAAGAGGGGAAAGTATAATCATCTACGATGTACATGAAGTGCCTCAGTGAAATTGCATTCAGCAGATAAACTCTCACCTCCAGGTTCCTCTTCAGTGTGGTGAGGTTCTCACTACACACCATCACATTGTTCAGAGTCACCTGCCAGAGGCAAAGACAGGTGTTATAGGGAGTCAGTCGGTCTGTCTCAGCTGGAATGTTGCCTCTGTATGGACTTTGTGTTCAGTCATGTTTGTGTGTGTGTGTGTGTGTGTGTGTGTGTGTGTGTCTGTGTGTGTGTGTCTGTGTGTGCGCGTGTGCGTTGCCCCTGTATATTCTACGCTATCAATGCCGCACCTCTGCAGAAGTCCCTCACCAGGAAGGCTGCCTTAGCAACGTCTGCACTGTCGATGCCCAGGTTGTTGAACTTGCCCTGCTGAAGGCTGCTCTGCATCAGGCTCACTGCACTGCTCACCCCACGCTGGATGTCCTGCAGCGTGGTCGCTGGGAAGCCCTGCCTCAGCTTCTTATACAAAACCTCCCTAAGGCAGACGGGGGAGAGAGGGGGAAGAATAATGGAGGGTGGAAAACTGGGAGAGACAGTAAGAAATGGGTGTTTAAAAAAAAGAGTGTTCACAAGATGTCTGTGTGCGGGTGTTGCTGTCTACCTGAAGTCAGACTCCAGCACTGAGGTTGAGTGGTTGATCATGGCACACAGACAGTCAATGCTGGAGCTGGACAGGGCTCTACTGACGCACTTCTTCACAATGTAGAAACAGTCATCCACCATGCTGGAGGTCAGTTGACCCTTCTCATTCGTATCCATGGCCACGGCCTGAGGAGGGACAAAGATCATTCATTTCATAGGAATATTGTTATTACTACTATAATTATTATTATTATTAGGAATGGCGCAAGGTTAGGAATGGCGCAGGGTTGGGAATGGCGCGGGGTTAGCAGTAGTGGCCAACCTTGCTGACAGTTTCTCTCATGTAATATTCCTCCATTGGAATGTAGTAGCCAATGAGCTCCTGCATTAGCTGGCTCAGCATGCAGTGTTTCAACAATTTGTCCACATTATGCTTGTGCTCTGTAGCAGGAAAGAGAAAAACAAACATAAAAAAAACAGTGTGGTGTCTCATCTTATTTTTGAGCAATCACACAATTATTCACCTGTTGTTGCTTGAGGTGGGTTACGGGCCCAATATTTATAGGATTTCATGTTAGCATATTCAAATCAAAGTTGAGTATTTAAAGTGCATTTAGAAAAATAAAACAAAAAAAGTCAAGAAAAGGCAACCAGACAATTCAGAATATTGACAAAATAACCTAAGAGCACAGAGGATGTGTATTATAATCACCTGTCAAAAGCCAGGCTAAAATATGAGTTCCTTAAAAGTAACTAAAAAAAAAACTCACTGGCATCTGCCCCGCTTACCTCACAGGACAAGCTTTTCCACAATCGAGGGACTTTAGTAGTGAACGCTCTGATAGAGAACCGTACCTGAAGGTTCATTGAAATTTGTGTTTTTTTGTCAACAATCGAAACAATATATTTCGTAATCATTTTTTAAATAAAAAAATAGGAAATACAAAATAAGAAAAACAATGTACTTGGCTTACATAAATATACTGCTCTAAGTCAGTACATGTTGGGAACACTTAAGGCAGCAATTAAATTGAGTCTTCTTGAGTAAGTCTCCAAAAGCTTTACACACTAGGATTGTGCTATATCTACCAGTTATTCTTTCCAACATTATTCAGGCCCTGGTCAAGTTGTTCGGGATCATGGCTAGACCGCAATGTATTGAGATTATGAAACAGGTTTTAATCAAAAATATAACTTGGGAATAACTTGCAAATCCTGTGTAGATTTGGCCTTTTGTTGTTGGCTATTGTCCTACTGAGAAGTAAACTCCATTCCCAATGTCTGATGTAAAGCAGACTGAAGCATGTTTTCCTTTTTTGACTGTGGTTATCTGCATCCCGTTTCCTTTTATCGGAAAACTCCCCAGTCACTGCCAATCACCATGGAGAGAGTTACTCAGTAATAGGCTATTTTGGTCCTAAAACGAAGGCTGTGCATTTAGGCCAAAAAGTTTATTATTAAAAAGTTTATTTATTCCTTAAAAAATAATGTTGAACTATTCCCTGTCTTGTTGGGTATAGGATGCGTGTTTTGGTATATCTATGTCAGTGTCATTTAGGTCAACTTTGCTGAGGGCAATGCAAATGGGTAGCACTGTGTGGTTTTGGTAATCGAAAATGGCTTGGTAATAAAATTTAAAATATATTTACCCACACGTAAGTCAATCCCAGTGACCATATTCTGGTAATTCATTTTTCATTTCATTTTAAAATGTGTCTAATTTTATTTCACATTATCAATAAATCATATTTTTTTGTCAGACAATCACAGAAAAGCACATTCAAATACATTTCAAATCACACTTTGTAATGTCACTAAATGTACAAATAATTTCTTAACAAAGCAACCCACTGTTCATATTTACATGAATATACTTCTTTTATGTTATGAATACGCTTTAATCAATATAGTCAAACACACGAAGATGTAATAAAAGCACTGTTAACTTTGTAATCTAAAGGAAAACAAATAAGACGTTGGCCTCCAACTCCAATCACACAGACAACCTGTTTCCCACCACTATCTAAAAATAACTGCCCACTGGTGAATTGGGAGACAGTTGGGTAACTGCCAACATCTAAGTGCCAACCTCTTTTTGTGACACTGCTAGCTGGTAGTGATCTCTGACTGACTGGGAGATTCAGGGGCCATCATCAGTAAGCTCTTTGACCTAAATGTTGTAACTCCCCGGAAGCATATGAAGGAACATTCCTACCGGATTTAAGGAACACACAACAGTGGGGAGTTGTGGCTAATTTTATGGTAACATTTTTATTTCTTGCTGAATACAAAATGTGCACAAACTTGAAATTAATAAGTTGATGGCTCAGATTACAGGATGCCAAGGTCATATTTTTCCATATTCTGTTTCAATTAAAGGGTTTTTCCCAGTTCCCTCAGGTCCGTAGGTCTTTGAATGGAGCCAAGCTTCATATGTTCCAACAGCCCAAAGATATGACCATTCTTGTCTATCAAAGGCCTTTTTACGGCATTGAGATATAAAACAGCCAACAGATCTGATGTTTCCTATGAAGCATGAAAGATAGTGCATTTAGAATTCAATGGCAGTCACCTTACCTTGAGCAATGACAGGTAGCGCCACAGCATCCCCAACCTCAAAGTCTGCCATCATGCGACGCCGTAGGAATCGCAAGTAGAGCTCCGACCTGGCATTCATCAGAGTGACTTCCAGTAGTACAGGATCCAGCTCCCTACACACACGCACATTGTACACATCCATGTTCTTTTACAAGAAAGGACGACATTCAGGATTTTGGAAGACAGTAGGCTGAACTGTCACACTGACCGGGGCTCAATCCTCTCAGTGGGTATGCTCTTCATCATGCTGTTCTGGATGATCTGAAACTGCAAGCACAAACATTCCATTAATAAAAATGTATTGACACGGTCTGTTTCTGGAAGATGAAAAAATTGTATGCAATGTATATAGATAACCTTGTTGCGGTAGTCCCTCTGTTGAATGAACTTGTCAACAACTTTCTGGGCTTGTCGGTCACACTCCTTTTGAAGGTGAGTGATGAGAGTGTAAAGGTAGCCTGGACCATAGTACGTCTCTACGATAGGCTGGTGCGTCTCCACAACACGAGCTATCCCTGAAACACATGCAAAATAGTTAACACTAATTCGATTTTCCTTACAAAGGAATACTTGCAAAGCCTTGTGTTTCAGGATACAACCACCATCAGTGTCTCACCCTCCAAAAGCAGAGTAAGGGTGTCAGCAAAGACCAGAGCAGCTCTCCTTTCTCCCAGATCACCTCCCACGGCCAGGAGCAGGTTCTCCTCTGCTTTAGAGGCCAGCTGAAAGGGGAGGCCACTGTGACGGTAAACAAATGAACAAGAGTATATGCTCCAGGGAATGGTATTGTCAGGAAAGCCCACTGACCTGGCTGCAGAGGTAGTGTCCAAAGCGGGCTAGACCTTGCTCATGAAGGCCAAGTAATGGAAAGATTTTAAAGAATCTTTCCACCTGTGCCAGATCATCTTTAGACACAGCCTCATCCAATCGCTCAGCAACCAGCACCTTCAATCGCTGCTCCGATTCTTGAAGCATGGCCAGGCTAGCATCCACAGCGCTGCCTGAGCAAAAAACACCATCACATTAGTGTCCGGAGGAGTCAACTCATGGAGATCTGTTTATAGAGCGTTGTGGCAACTCATGGTGTCATAAGGTGAGGAACTGAGTGTTATGAGGTGGGTTGGAACCTCGTGGCAGCCTTACTCTCTTCTCCCTGCCGGCTAAGCTCAATGACCGATTGGTCGAGAGACAGGTAGCGGTGGATGTGAGCGGCAGCCTGTTCATAGTCCTCGTTGCGCAACGCCGTCTGAACACCGTCGGTGCAGAACTTCAGGTCCAGGATGTCATCAGCCCGCTGGATAACCTTATAAAGTCGGGTCTGTAAACACATTCAACACATTATTAAGAAAGACTGGAGTCAGTAACATTCAGCAAACCAATGTGGTCCATGGCTGGAACAGACAGGATCATCCTCCGCCCTCTCCTATGCTACACTGTAACGTGTGACTGGCAGTACATGTGTCTCATGTGGCTGTAGGTTTAACTGTGGATGCGTTGAGACCGTACCTTTGCCAGGTCTAGCTGGCGGACTTTGCTACTGACATTCTCTGCCAGGCTGCAGGTGAAGGTGATCATACCAGACAGCTGACTGGCATCTCCTCCTATCAGCTGCAGGTTGGGCCTGGGGGACAATGCGACAGAAGTGCAGATATTGGATTAGACAGTGTTTTTCTCACAGTGGTGCAGAGTAACTTGGACAAAACCAACACCTTTGTGAGAATGCTATTCATAGACTTTAG
Organism: Esox masquinongy; assembly: GCA_016801175.1. NCBI lineage: Eukaryota > Metazoa > Chordata > Actinopteri > Esociformes > Esocidae > Esox > Esox masquinongy. Next base: position 11,570 of record JACXGI010001191.1, on the reverse strand, counting down.
CTCTGCATTCAAAACGGTCATCCCCTCTAGGCTGGTCAACAAACTCCATGACATGGGGATCAGCCCCTCTCTCTGCAACTGGACTTTGGACTTCCTAAACAGACCTCAGTCTCTCTGCAACTGGACTTTGGACTTCCTAAACAGACCTCAGTCTGTCAGGTTAGACAACTTCACCTCCTCCACCCTGATCCTGAACTCTTATGTTCCACAAGGCTGTGTGCTGAGGCCCCTCCTGTACTCCCTCTTCACCCACGACTGCGTTCCTGTATACAGTTCCAACACCATCGTCAAGTTCGCAGATGATACCACAGTAGTAGGCCTGATCAGTGACAATGACGTGTCGGCCTACAGGGAGGAGGTCAACTGCCTGGCGGCATGGTGCGCTGACAACAACCTGGCCCTCAACGCAAAGAAAACCAAAGAGCTCATTGTGGATTACAGGAAGTCTAAAGGCTGCAGTCACACCCCAGTTCTTATAAATGGCACCAAGGTGTAGCGTGTGTCCAGTTTCAAATTCCTGGGTGTCCACATCTTCGGGGAACTCTCGTGGACACTCAACACCTCAGCCCTGTTCAAAAAGGTGAAGCAGAGCCTGTATTTTTTCAGGAGGCTGAAGAAGGCCTGTCCGTCCTCCAAGATCCTTGTGAACTTTTACTGCAGCACAATTGAGAGCTTTCTGACTAACTGCGCCAGAGTGTGATTTAGCGGTTGCTCCGTAGCCAACCGGAAGGCCCTGCAATGGGTGGTAAAAACCGCCCAGCACATCACTGGTGCCCAGCTCCCAGCCATCGTAGACCTCCAGTACAAGCGGTGTCTGCACAGGGCATGCGGCATCATCAGGGATCCTCCACATCCATGCCACAAACTGTTTGCTCTCCTACCCTCAGGCAGGCGGTACAGGTCTCTTCATTCCCGCACCAGCAGGCTCAGGAACAGTTTCTTCCCCATCTACTGTAACCCTGCTGAACTCTGTGACCCATCACTAACCATACCCAACCGCCTCTCAGGGACCTTGTTGCACTACTCCCTTTGTACTACCAGACTCTGACACTGCCTTGCATAGTCTGATGAGGTGGTTTTCAGTTGTTACAGGTACGCATCTCCCTCGGGAACCTCACTGCTGCTATCCCTGCACTTCAGCTGCACCTGCCCCTTGCACATTCAATTTGCCTTCATTGCACATCTATAATAGCCATCGTACTTGCATTTTTCAGCTGTTACATATACATGTCTACCTCAGGACCTCATTGCTGCTTTCTCTGCATCCCGGTTGCACATGCTCCCTGCAAATTTTCTGCCATCTTCTATTTGCACTTCTGGTTAGATGCTAACTGCATTTCGTTGTACTGTACTTGTACTTGTTCAATGACAATGAAGTTGAATCTAATCTAACTTACTCCTCTCAAATCTGTAATGATATGAAATGAATAAAATCACTGGGAAATGTTTTCAGGATATATTAATTAAAAGGAGGACTGTACATATTTTTCTTTCTGTCCAACGTGTCAACATTTATTTGTATACAAACGAACATTTCTTAAAAAATGTTTAACATGTTCTAATAATTTCTATTGAGACTACTCACATTGCAATGACTATGCATTAACATGCATTACTTATGATGTAAATACAAATGCACATACATTTCAAATAGTCTTGGTGTCATACTGGGTCATAGTGACATTTGTTTTTGTCTCTAAAAGGCACACACATCACACACTGACCCCATTCTTTGAAGAGCAAGCATCTTGATGTCGATGTTCCCCTGCTGCCCAACCAGCTTCTCTAGCTCGGACTCCACCTCTTTCTGTGGTACATGAAGAAATACACAATGACGCCACTATAGCATGAAACAGGATAATGAGACAATAATAGAGTAATACTCCATTACCTGTTACAGGGTGACCATATAAGGCATCATCATAAAAGTTTTATCTAACCTGCATTTGGTGGCACAATCTCCATTTTTATGTAGGCCAAATAAGTTAAATGTCCAGTTAGAGTTTTTGTTTGAATTGAGAAAATGCTCCTTTTTGCTCCATTAAGTAATACAATAATTTGTAAGCCGCCATCTTGTCTATGTGTCAGTGGCGTGGTAAGTTGGTGTCCAAAGCAGATGTCATTTAAAATAAAAATGATATGACTTTACTCCCCCTTTATAAACTTTTAGACATATTCACTTTATTCACACAGTAACTGAAATGTAAGGAGCTACTGAGCACAGAAGTGCCAAAATGTCATTCAGAGTAACTGTTAGCACACACAAATTTTAATTAAAACCTAGGGATAAAGTGTGTGGGTCTTTTTGCCATGGCATTTTAAAATATGGTGAGGTTTCTGAATTTCAGAAAAAGCTTGTTTGAGAGATTATTTCCCAACATTATTTCCCAACATTTTTTTCAATATCATTCAGTTTAACATTCAGGATCCATTTCTGCACATAATGCATTGGGATGGTCACATGAAAAAATTATTGCATCAGAAACAAGATTCAGAAGAACCCCAAGGCAGCACAGAAATGTTACAAAGTATTTTCTAAAACGTTAATAATTTCATCTTCTGGTCAATGGTGGCCTCATGTTGACCCCAGGATAATGAGCATAGCTCAAACCACCCTGCCACACCAACCTTTTGAAGTCACCCTTAATGGGAAAGACCGTATAACTGTCGGTGAGCGACCTCACTGGTTAACGTATGTCATCTTCTACATTGAACAAGTCAAAAGACTGCAAGGCACAGCTCCAAATGGAGCAGTATATTCAGTGCTATATCAAGACAGCTCATCTGTGCTGTATGCTCAGCTGTCCCACAACACCACAACAATGTAGCAATTGGTTCTCGGTGTACCCAACCGGTGGTGTAGTGTAGGATGACTGGCTGGTAGACTAAGCCATAACCTATTAAAACGGGATTATTTACAACTGTCCTATAGACCAACGAAAGCCAAGTTTGATGAATTGTTCCACAAGACATTTTGCCCATTTGGGCAGTTTACAAGTACACTTTGATACAACATCTTGTGTCACATGAAACAACATGCAGCAACTCCCAAGGCGCTGAGGAGAGTTAAAGACCCATGCAAAGAAAATCAGTCAGATTAATGCGTATGAGGACAGGCACACCTTTACAGACACCAGATTTTCCTGATGGAGTCTCTAGAGCGTAATGAGCTATGGAAATCCCTGCTGACAATGCCACCCCCCACCCTGGGAGATGCTTGGCTAATATGCATTCGTCAGCTAGTGAATAGTCAAGACTTGAACCTAGACTGTGGTGGACACTATGAAAGAACCTAGTGGCTATTATTTCAATAAGCAAAACAAAATTAAGCAAAACAAAATTTGATTGAAAACAGATTTGACTGAAATTTGAAAGAAAAAATACCATAAAAAAATCAGACATCTTGCCTATGTTTCACAAATTTTGTGAGTGCAGCAAAGAAAAACGGTTTCACACCTCAAATTCGCCCATGTCAGCCAATGTGATGTGTCAAGTTTATGGGGCTTTCACAGAAAGTAATTCTGGATTGACCGAAGGTGAGTGATATGGGTATTGAATGAAAGTGAACCCTCCAGCCATATACCTAGGCATTTGTAGGTGTCGACATCACCAACACTGATGTTAGGGGGCAAGCATCTACCCCCCCCCCCC